>CAKNXH010047428.1:0-47127 GCA_932178445.1 Andricus quercusramuli
AGTAAGGCTAACAATCTCGCGCAGTGCTTATTGCAATGCGAAAAAAGAGATCGAACTCACTTGCAAAAGTCAAACTCACAATTCTTTGCTTACTATGAAAATTAGTTATTCATACAGTTTACATGTTCAACTGTACTATTTCAAATAGTTATAGAAGCTACTTGTTTTGGTAATCGTTCTTTTTACAATTTGAAGTAGTAATGCTGAATAGAGGTTTTGTATATTTTGAGATCACTTTCTTATTGAGTATTAAAAAATATTCAAATTTTTCTTAGTACAATGCGAACAAGTAAAGTTCAAGGTAACAATACATAAAAGTGAATCTGACTATCCACTTTTTTCCGCGGATCAATAAATCGGTTACCTAAGGCCAAAAGACACATACATCCTGCAATTTATTTCCACTGGCCATTCAAAAAAAATCTTACGATTGACGAAAGACGAGCCATGCCAAAAATTGTAATTTCTTCCTTTCCATTGCTTATCAAATGAACAAATAGAATGATATATGTATCATTTCCCACAATATCTGAATTATCTTAAATGATTCAGAGGAGTCCAACTTTGATAAAATCGCTCATGTAGAGATGTCGCTGCCAAATTTTTTTATAGCTATTGTTTATTGTTTAATTTATATGAAAATAGTTATTGAAAATCTTTCTCACACAAACTTGAAGCAGTTTGAGTGAAAAAAAAATCTTTCCAGGCCAAAGTGCCATTTGTTTACAAGTTTGAAACTTGTGTTTGAAGAAATTTAATGAAACCTAGGTTAATTTCGAGGATGTATGCGCCAGTTCAGATAATTAAATAGAATGCGAAATCAAGAAACAACAAACTAATGTTAATGTTTCATTGAAATTTTAACTGACGATGACTAGCGCAATGATTTTAATTATTTCCAGAGGAGAATAAAAATTACAACATTTTTTAATACATACAACTTTCGTAACATTTTTAATTAATTAATAACAATGAATAATAAATGTTTATTGTCAACTTTACATAGAAACAGTTACTCGTAATCTCTCTCACAATCATCTGAAGCAGTTTCAGTGCGAAAAAAATTATTTTCCAGGACAAAGTTTTACATTGACTTGTTTGATTTCTTTACAAAATCAACAAATGTTGCGTTTCAACAAAGATAATCAGATGTCAGCTTTCCGGAAATCTACAGAAATTCAGATAATAAAGGAAGAATAGAAATAGAAAAAAGATTTTTTTAATTTCCTGCCAATTTGTAGCCTTCTGAATTGAAGAATTATTTCAGAGACGTATTTTGGACAGTTTTTATTCTAGACGAACCTTTGCATTTCTTTGCATCCATCTTTTACTGCTTTATTGCTGTAGGGACTGTAGGCAATAGGACTTACTGCCGTATTATTTGCATTCTGGGAGTACTCTTGCGTCGATTTAAGATGATTTTCATTACATGCAAACCGCTATTGAAGAATACATAATGATTTTGTGAAAAATCTCGATTCTCTCATACTTCGAGTAAACATATAATAAATAAAAAAATGAAAATGCAACAATCTCTGAGGTGCTCTTGGAAATTTAGCGCTCTTCAATTAAAAGAAAAAATAATTGCGGATTGGGGCAAAATTGAAGGCTGCAGACCTTTTTAACGAAATGCTAACGTGTCCACTTCAACATTTCCATTATTAGTGCAAATATTAACCGATTTTCAGGAATCTTTTTTGCACTTTCTTGAAATTATATGAATAAACTATTTCTGCTACTTAAAATTGAATCACGGGATGCTTTCATAATTTCAGTTTTTCGAACCGGCCTGCATCTCATAACAATGAGGAGGATGATTCGTTCCGGATAATTCGACGCGTTCGAGAGTCTCCACTCGCGCGATGGGGCGTCTGCCTCGAAGCCGATCTCGCAGGTTTGACAAGGGACGCTTCTCAGGCATCGAAAATAAAAACTCAGCTAGTACTGAGCGTCACTGCATTTTTCTTTATACTTCTTTTCTATTTGTTTATAACTTTAAATATAAATTTTTTTTCAAAAAACCGAGACTTCACCACTAAAGAAACCAATATTTAGATGAGGTATGCGAAATATCAGACCTAAATATTCAACCGTGCGGCCGGAAACTGGAATTTCTTTTTATAACGCTGATAAATCTGCTTAATAGCGCCTCTGTATAAAAAAGGAGATAGGAATCGGCAGGAAAATTATAGACGGATCACGCTAATGAATACGGCGTACAATGTATACGCAATGGTTTTGGCGGAGAGGCTGCGGAAGGATGGCGAGGGGAAAGGGAAATTGCCGGAGACGCTGGCGGGATTCAGGAAGGGTAGAAGCACTACCGAAAATATTTACACTTTACATTACGTGGTGGATAGAGAATTAGCGAAGAAGGGGTTGAAAGTGTAGGCGTTTTTCGTGGATCTCAAAGGCGCGCTCCCTTCGGTGGATAGGGAGAGGTTGTGGAAGGCGATGGAGAAGAGGGGAGTAGAGAGAGGCCTGATCGAGAGGGTAAGGGATATATATATATATATATATATATATACATATATATATATATATATATATATATATATATGAAGAGACGAAAGATAGGTTGAGAGGAGCAGAGGGGATTTCGGAGGGCTTCTGCATGGATAGGGGGTTGAGGCAAGGGTGCCCGCTTCGCCCAACGCTTTTTGCGATTTTATTCGCGGACATAAAGAGTAGGGTAGTGGCCAGTGTTGTAGAAGTAAGGGTAGGAGGGGTTAGGACAAGGGTCTTGACAATACACTGGTGCAGCCTGACCCATGATCGACTGGCCATTTTCAGGATCTACAAGTTTTTTCGATGGGAAACAGGGGAAATTAATGACGCCTTGGGAGAAAATCTTAGATGAAAAGGTTGGGTTAATAAACCTGAATCTCGAGGGTCCCATTTTTTTCTGCTGTGCAAGAAGCAACTCTTTGAGGCACTTCGACTCAGGTAAAGGATGGGGAACCTTCTTGACAGTTCTGTGTCAAAGCTGAGTAGATCTGACTTATTGAAGGTGGAGGTTGAAGCAGAAAGATATTTGAGAAGGAGTAGGCTGCAGAGGGATGAAGTGAGAAGGATGCATGAGAATGGGAGAAAGGTGTATGAGATGTCCAAGAAAATTGGCTTGGAGAGAGAGAGAGAGAAGACAGCACGGAAGAAGAAAATAAGAGGGTAAAGGTTTAATGGGGACTATGGGTAGATTATGCCAAGGGAAAGAGTGCAGTATTTGTGTAAGAAAGAAGATAAAGGAAGTCAGGATCTTACAGCGAGGATGAAATGTGGTTGCATGGAGGGTTTTAATAGGTTCTTGCTTCATAGAGAGAAAAGAATGTGTGAATTGTGCGGGCAGGTGTATGGAAGGGTGGAACACTGATTGAAGGAGTGCGAGGGGGTAAAAGATGTGGGATAAGCATGGAAGTATTATTGCATGAAAGAGGGGACAAAAGGGCGGTTGCATGGGTGGTGGGGGTGTTAGGTAAGATGGAGAAGAATAGGAAAGAGAAGAGGGAGTAGATATAAGTTAAATGTAAATATAGTAAATAGTAGATAAGTATTAGATATTAACCGCGAAGGCAGAGTTTGGCATTGCGAGACAAGGGAAAAGTAGGGACATGAGTGAGAGGCAAAGCGAGGAAGACAAGGCGATAAGAGCGAGCGGTCATAGAATTAATGAGTGGATGGATGTTAGTTTTTAAGGATTAACTTCATGACAATTCTGTAAAACAAAAAGCTAGGCAGTTTTGCAAGGTCAGTAGGCCGAAAAATAAACGTTGATTTACAATATATTTAAAAACTACTCACTCAGCGAACTTTGAACACTACCAGATCCCAAAGAATGTACACCTTCATCCGTAGAGCTATCAACTTGGGTCGAATCCATTTGACTTTTCTGCTCTTCTGGAATGACGACGATCCCGTTACTATCCAACTTTGCAATCGTCAGCATCAAATCATTTAAAGACTTCTGGCAGAACTTGTCCAAACTTTTCTCCATCTCGTCACGATTACCGAGCAAGTTAGGACTTGGCGTCTTAGGCATTGATGAACTGATAGTTTGTCCCGAAGACGGAGAATTCTCCAACTGAGTCAAGGTATTAGAATTTTGATTAGTGTTTGGGAGCCTATTTTCGTTATTGTACATTGGCGGATTCTTCAGCGTTATTTTGTAACTATCATTCGGAGGAACCTGTAAAGGAGGCATAGTATGCTGCCTGGCTGCAGGATGGGGAAGACAAGGGTTCATATTCTGAGGAATATGCCAGCGAGCCGTGGCTTGTTGCTGCAGGGGAAAGTTCATATGCTGATTAGGATTTGCATTATAAGGCGGAAGGCGCACCATCGGCAAATTAGTTGGTGAATACGCGTGACCCATAATCGGTCTCTGTTGTGGACCAGTAATTGGAAATCGTCCACCAGGAGGAATTCTGTATTGAATATGATTTGGTTGAGGTCGATATGAAGGATTATGAGCCAAAAGTCCTCGAAGACTGGCGTTTTGATTCATTTGGTCTATTTGTGCTTGCTGGTGAGGGTGAGTGGACGATGTTACTTGTTGTTGGTGACCGGTGAGACCAGAGTTTTGGGTCATTATAATTTGAGGCTGCATACTGCTGTTAAAATTTACATTGTAAGGCATGCGGTTCTGTGGTGATGATCGTGGTGGCATATTGTGAGGTGAATAATGATGTATGTGATTTGGCACGTGAGCTTGGTGTTGAGGTGGTGGTTGGGGTGGTTGTTGTTGTTGTTGAGGTGGAAGATGATGTGGCATCATCCGCTGGTAACAATTTGGTTGCATATTATTCACATGGGGAGGTGTAGATATCATGGGCTGCGTAGGTGCATCCACGTGAAGAGGTGGGCACGGGGTTGATTTAGCTGGTTGTTGCTCGGCAAACGGAACCGGAGTTGGGATCTTCTCGGGCACTGGTGTTGAAGGATATACTCTTCCATCAACTACTATAGCTCCCATTGATGATAACACTGAAAAAAAATTCCTTCAGTCTCGAAATACCGCCACACCCTCTATGAGAAAAATTCACGTTTCTCGTGAGATGAATTATAATCAAAATGAATGAGGATAGAAAATAAGGCGCTGGAGGCAAAAAGGAGATATAGGATTATTTTGCTGGATTGGTGAGGCCCCTGAACCCTTAAAAATAAAGTTTAGAATTTTAATTTTTAAAAAACGTATCCACATTGAAAATGTAACGATGCATATTTTTCTCCTCATAAAAAAGTTGTAGCTTTCTTAGTTTTCAAATTATTTACACAATTTTTTCTTCTCTGGTTAAAATATTTTGACCTTTTTTCATTTCAACTCGCGATATAATAGGAACTTTGAAACATTGTTTAATAAAATTCATAAGAAGTATGCACTATCATGTTCTGCAACCGATGAAGTTAGCTAATGTTCAAAAAGTTGGTCTGAAAAAAAGTTAATAATTTCTTTCCAAGGCGATGCATAATCCATGCACAAACAACTTTGATCATTTCTAGAGTCGAGCGAACTTTGAGCAAGCGAAAACTGTCAGCGAGAAAGTTGTTCAGGATGGTTCAAATAAGTTTTCTAATAATTTTTTACTTAACTGAAATAGTAGTTAACGAATTGTTGATGTTTTAATTTTCCGCGCGATCGATTTTCTCCTGCCTAGCTTGCGACCCGGCCGGTAAGCCGTTACTACATCGTTAGGTGAAACTCTGAATTCGGTGTTAAATTTTCGGTAGTATTAAAACAAAAATAAATATTAAATAAATTCAAGAATATAAATAATAGAAAATACAGTAAAATACATTTAGCACAGATTTTGATTGTTAAATATTAATTATTTGATTAAACAAATAAAATGCACCTTGTAGTTGGTGGGAGGGCTTACGGGTCTTATCGCACTATAGATCTAGATAGGTCAACCAGAGAGGCTGTATCGCGAGGTGTAGCTACTCTGGGGAACTAAGGGGCTCTGGTCAGTGGGACTTAAACTGAGGGCGATCATTGCAAAGGGTAATGGCAAAGCCTCCTGGAATATCGAGGGCGCGAGTTCTCATGCTCCCAAGCTACGATGTGATCCCCGTCAAGGGATGAATGGTACCAGATTTAAAAAATCCTTGAACATCCCGGGATGCCCCCGTCAGTAGAGGTGGACAGGCGGGGGTCTCAAAGGAGGTGCCTTAACGGGGACTTTGGCACGCCAGGTCGAATCCCATAGTATGTAGACCCGCCCCCTGCAAGCGGGGCTCTGCGGGGGGTGTTTCTAATTTCCCTAGCTTCTCGTGGGACAATTAATGAAACACGAAAAACAAAACAAAAACAATGAGGGTTCCGTTCCGGGACCCTCTTCTAACCCACCGCTGGTGGTGGAAGACTCCTTAGAGGGCAGTCTACCACGTGCGGTGCGAACTTCTGGATCCCTTGCGGATCTGGACTACCGACCAAGGGCATGCATAGCCGTCAAGGGTATGGATGCGACCTTGGTGCCTAAGTTCTGCTCCAGCGATCTCACCTTTATCAAGGTGAGACTCAGGAGCAGTAGTGGAGAAAGGCTAGAGGTGTTTATTGCCAAGAGAACAAGATTCCTCTGCTGTTGGTCTGTGATGCAAACTCTCACGACGCGGTATGGGGAAACACAAACATCAATGACAGAGGGAGAGATTTAAATGAATACATAGCGGGCACAGAGCTGGAGATTCTGAATCGGGGTGATACTACCACATTCCAGACTAAAAGCAGAAGTGAGGTTCTCGATTTGACTCTATTTTCGGCTGCACTAAGGAGCAGATAAGTGGACTTGAGAGTCTCGGATGAGGACTCTCTCTCGGACCACAAATATATCGTGTTTCGATTAACCCTAGGAGAACCGGTGGTTTATAAGATCAGAAACCCCAGAAATACACTTTGGGACTCATATAAAAAGAAACTCAAAGGGGGGCATGTGGAATTCCCCACAAGCTATGGTACCGTTGATGAGTTGGAGCACCCCGCGGATTTTTTGCGAAGGGCTCTAACATCATATGAGAACAATTGCCCTACAAGCACAATTAAGTCTAGGAAGGTAGCAGAATGGTGGAATACCCACCTGGAGAGACTCCGTAAAAAGACAAGAATGTTGTGCAATAGGGCAAATAGAAGCCTCGGGCTCATAAGGCTCGATAATGGTGAGTTTGCCGAAGATGAAGAAGCAACACTGAATCACCTGATGGAAGTTCACTTCCCGGGGTTTCAGCGAATCCGAACCGACCATGAGGAGGAAGGCCGGGGACAAGAGGTGGAACGGACCGACTGGAATTTCGCCGCTAAGGTCGCTGATTACAAAAAGGTGGAATGGGCCGTAGGGTCATTCTGTCCCTTTAAATCACCAGGGGCAGATGGCATTTATCCAGCGCTTTTACAAAAAGGCATGCATTTAGTCGACACTCGTCTGACGAAATTATTTAGGGCAAGTATAGCCCCTAAACACGTGCCATCGGCATGGAAGAATGGCAGAGTGGCCTTTATACCCAAACCTGTGAGGGAGGGTTACACTGCTGCAAAAGATTTCCGACCAATCATCCTAACGTGTTCTTGACCTCTGCGCTGCATAGAGGGCAGCATGCTCTTCAGGCAGGCTGCTCGGTAGAAACTGCGCTTCATACTGTTGTGGCAAAATTGGAGCAGCAGTTGGAACGAAAGGGGTATGCTGTGGGCGCTTTCCTGGATATAGAGGGGGCTTTCAGCAATACTCCTCCAGAAGTCATCTGTCGAGAGGCTTTGAGATGTGGAGTGCCGGACCAGCTAGTACGCTGGACAGGAAGCATGCTACGCCGGAGAAAACTCGAAACCAGATGGGGTGAAGGTCTTTAAGGGGGATAGCTCCACGTGGTGCGATAGCTCAGGGCTCTCAGTAAATCCGGAAAAGACCAACCTGGTCATTTTCACGAGGAATTATAAAGTTCCGAAAGTTGACGCTCCAGCAATCTGTGGTGGGAAGCTGACGGTTTCAGACTCAGTTAGATATCTGGGAGTAATCCTAGATAGCAATCTGAACTGGGCAAAGCACCTGGAGACAAAATGCAGGAAATTCGTCATGACCTTTTGGATGTACAGGAGAACCTTTGGGTTGACGTGGGGTCTAGGGCCTAAAATGCTTGCATGGCTCTGCTGTGCTGTCCTGAAACCCAGGCTCCTACATGCGGCCGTAGTCTGGTGGCCACGGGCGGAACTCAAAACAATGCAGAACAGGCTGCGAAGAATACAAACGCTAGCATTTAGGGGTTTGACTGGAGCAATGAGGACTAAGCCCACAGCGGCGAAAGGATTCATGCTCTGTGAGGAACCCCTGCATGTTGCGATAACCGCTAGAGCAGCACACGCGATGGGCCGCCTGGCAAGAGCAAATAGATGGACTCGGGGGACTAGACACACTAGGCTCCCGAGTGATATCAGTGCACTGACGATTCTAAAGATGAGGCAAGATAAAATAACAAAACGCTTCAACTTTGCCAAAGCTTTCCGAGTCTGCATCCTAAGCAGGGATCTGTGGAAAGCAAATGGTAACCCGCTCCTCCAAGGAGAAATCTGGTTTACAGATGGCTCCAGGGGAGAGGGCGGGTCAGGAGCAGGAATTTATGACAGCTGGCAGACAGATTACGATCTGTTCAGACAGCCAAGCGACACTAACTGCAATAGGGCAACCAGACATAACATCAGAACTGGTTTGGAAATGCAAAAAGGCATTAAACCAACTTGCAGAAAGAAACAATGTGGCTCTAACATGGGTCCCAGGTCACAGAGGGATCAAGGGCCACGAAAAGGCGGTTCAGTTGGCAAAATGCGGCGCAGCGAGTGAATTTATAGGACCGGAACCGGTGCTGGGAATAGCGTCTTGCTGTGTCGGGATGGTCATTAAAAGCTGGATCCGAACAAAACACCGGGAATACTGGAAACAAATCCAGGGTTGCCGTCAGGAGAAATACATCCTGGGTTTTACCTATAGGATGGACAGAGCCAGGGAAATCCTGGGTTTACCCAAAAAAGATATAAGGATAGTGGTACGGATCCTAACTGGGCACAACCACTTGAACTACCATATGCACAAAATGGGGTATAACCCCACGACAGAGTGCAGAATATGCGGCAGGGATGACGAAACATCCCTACATGTATTATGCCAGTGCCCGGCATTAGTTAGGCTCAGGCAACAGACCGTCGGGGCCCATTTTATGGAAACAGGGGAAATTACAACGCGATCAGTCGTCGACATACTAGGCTTCGTCAAGAGGTCTGGGGTCGACTGCTGAGAGTGAAGAAGTAAGGGTGTGGCACAATAGGCTTTATAGCTTGAGCGCCAGGGGAGCTCTCCATGGGCTTCCCACCCGTTTTAAAACTAACGAACTACTGGTAAATTGAACCACATTTTTTATAGATAAAGCTTCTAATTATCACTTTAAATCTATAGTAGGTTTATTAAACAAATCACCTTTCATTAAAAAAACCCACGCTGCAATTATGTTATTAAATTTTTGATAGCTTTTATGATAAGAATTTAGACAGAACTTTAAAAAAAAAGAAAACATCACGTGTTCTTTCAACTGTGTGGTGTGCTCTGCTCATCTAAGGAGACTATGCTAAAATAATCTATTTCATTTTTGCTTAAAATCAATCTGAAAGTGTATGCAAGCATGTTTACAAATAGAGGTTAGACAGAGGACATGCGGGATACAAGAAAGGAAACATGTAGAGATACTTTATTTTTAAGACTTTAATTAAGTTCATGATCCTAGAAGTGGTAACACTTAAATATTTTCATTTTCAAGAAAAAAAGGACTTATTATAAATAATTATTTTCTATTTTCTATTGTATTCTAGCAGAGTCCTACGTAAATATTAGTCAGCGGCTTGCCTGTCGAGCAGCAGCCTACACGGGAGCAACAACTGAGTTTTCACTTATTCAAAATTCGCTCGACTCCCAAAACGATCAAAGTTGTTTGTGCATGAATTATGCATCACTTTGGAAAAAAATGATCAACTTTTTTTCAAACCAACTTTTTGACATTTCTCTGACTTCATCGGTCGCAAAATATGATACTGCATACTTCTTACGAATTTTGCTTAAAAATATCAAAAAGTTCCCATTTCATCGCGAGTTAAAGTGAAAGAAAGCAAAATGTTTTAATCAGAAGAAAAAACAGTTTTTTTGTAAATAATTCGAAAACTAAGAAAGCTACAACTTTTTCATCAAGAGAAAAAGATGACTCATTACATTTTCAATCCGAATACGTATTTTAAAAATGAAAATTCGAAACTTTATTCTCAAGTGCTCAGGGGCCTCCCCACTGCAGCAAAATAATTATATATCTCCTTTTTGCATCCAGCGCGACAATTCTTGAGAATATCAAAGCTTTAGATAGGGGATGTCCGCGCATAGTTCTCGTTGTCTTTCCTCACTGGCTTTTCTTCCCCTTCACCCCCTGTTTCTCGCAGACTTCTCTTCTCTCTCTTCTTCTACGAAAGGCCGTAAGAGGGGAATTTTGACGAGTTGACACATTTATGCACTTTGCACTTCCAGCAGACATCCATGCTTTGGATATTTTTGCAAGTGGAAGTAGCTCATTTTTAAATGTAAAAGTAGTCACTTTTGGATTTAAGAGGCGATTTAAAAACTTTAAGTATTGTATTTATACTCACCTTTTTTTAAATCAGGTAGTTTCTCTAAAGATAGATTGATTCTAACAGGGATTTCTGGATTAGGGATATCTGCTCGTCGGCTTTTTATCCGCTGCAAATGGTTAGCGATTGATCTGAAATTTTTTAAATTAGAGTTTATATTCCCTAAATGTTAAATATATATTCCATAAGTTTAAAATTTGTCATACTTTTTGCTGTACAGAAGCTCGACGTCAGATCCTTTTTCTAAAGCATAATTAACGAATTGAATACAGTGATCGGTAAGTTTTGATAATTGGTCTAAAGCCATTTTCTTTTCGTTTAACGTTTTTTGTTTTTGATCGCACACCTCATTCAAGCGTTTTACTAACTCCTTACTCCTTACGTTAATTGCATTAGTTAATCTGAAATTATATTAAATTAAGAAAATATTTGTAGGAATTTTTTATGCTAGCTTTGACTTTCAATATGTATTTAATTTACTTACTGCACAACCATACTAGTAATATCTTGAACCAAATTTTTTTTCTTTTCCAGTATTAGAACTTGCCTATCTTCTATTACTTTCATCGCACTTTTCAATAAAACCCTTTTGTAACTGAAAAAAATTAAATGACCTAAGTTATTAATCAAGATTGTATTAAATATAAATAAAATTCTTTAGTGTACATCGAAAAAGGATAGAGATAAAATGATATTTATTTCACGCAATTTGAACGCCATCAGATAGAAATTCCTAGCAAAGCGAAAGAGGATCTTTTTTCACATAAAATTTCGAATAATTAAAAAATAAAAAGATTACATGGTGTTGAAACAATCTTAGAAAACAAACTAACAAAAAACAAGGGTTTAAAGAGAGGAAGAAATACTGGGAACAGTATACAGAAGATTTGTGATGTTCCATAAACAAAGGGCCCAACTTGTAGTTAGAAATGTACATATGGGAGCATAAAGCCTAATAAACTTCGAAATTTGGAACTTCGAAAATCCGATTTTCGAGACAAACGCATTTAAAGTTGGCGGGTGTGTTATATTTTTTCTTCAAACATAAACTTTGCTCACTTCCGGTCACTTCCGAGACAAGTATAATGCCACCAGATAGAACATAGATTAAAGTATTATTTCCCGTCGAATGCCCAAAATCGATATTTTTTTCATTGTACACAAAAATGCGAATATTTCCGAAATTACGATCAAGAAAGTGGAAACTTTTTTTAAACGTCACATTTAAGGAATAGGTAAGATTAAAATGCTAGCACTTCTTACTGAAAGGTTAAGCTAAAATCAAAATTAAGAATAAATAATTAATGAGAGGGTCGTACCTAACTTCTTTAAGTAATGTTGATACTGAAGTACGCGTTGTGGCAGCTATTTCATGAATAAAATTGTATTTATGATCGCGATGATCAGTCAGCTGACAATCTCTGCACGTAAGTCGATCACATGTTTGACAAAATAAGGACAACTGTTCGTGAGGATGAATGAAACAAAATAAATAACCCAGGTTTTTCTTATCTCCCTTTTTCGTATTCTCATCAGTACCCACTGATCCTCGTGGTTGAATAGTGTGGTCCTTAGTGATTTTTAACCTTTGATGAGCCTAAAGGAATCAAATGTTAAAATGCCTTTCCTTGATGGAGAAAGAAAATATATGGAACTTCATTAAAGATAAATTGTCTATACCATGACGCAGTTTTGACAAATGAACTCTTCGCAGTTAATACAGTAACTGGTTGCCCTGGCATCCTCATTGCAACTAGTGCATAACTTTTCCTCTTCGGTAACTTTGCTTTCTTCCTCCGTGCCCACATTGCACTCTTCTTGAAGGAGTTTCGAGATAAATCGGTTCTCGATCAAGTTTTCAGCGTGGCTGGTTACGTTGCAAATTGTGCACACGATGAAGCTACTCTCCACTGTAATGTAAAAAAAATTAATCGCATTTTCCACACTATATGACTTTTTTAACACGTTTATCGGTCATTGCCATGAAAAATATTGGATTTTAAATCTCGATAGGGTTTTTCACTACTATTGGGTACAAAAATTTCATTTATATACCTGTATAAGGTATTGGTATCCAAGTACATTTTCGCAGAATATCCAAATTTTGTATGAGTGCGAGGGGTTACTCACTACGGGCCATTCAAAAAATACGTGACGCTTTTTTGGACATCAAAACTTTTGCCCTCAGAATTGGATGAATGATGCCAAACTATTGTGTCCGAACTGTCTACAGACTCCGAAATTCTTTGAAAAGATATCGCGAAAAAAAGTCACAATTTAGAAGTTTTATTAAATTATGAATAGTTTCCGAAATAATGCAAATTCTTAAATGTTCTCGAGCTCAATTTCAAGATAAATCTTCTTAAAACACCCGCGACGTATTAAAAAAAAGTTTTTCTTTTTCCCTACATTCTATCAAAGTCTGAACTAGGAACGAAAAATTCTTAAAATTCTGTAAAATCATTTATAAAGAAATAAAGGAGAGTACCCTATTATGAGACACCAGTCATGTTTGGCGTGACTGCCGGAATTCCACGAACAGATTTTAAAAGCATAATAGGTTATTTGAAAGGGAGTTTAGTCTTCCATTTTTCGTTTGAAAATTAGAAACTACAAAAGATTTTTTTCAAAATAAGATGTACAATCTTGTTTGAAAAATACTAATCAAGTATTCCGTAACTTTTTTGTGGGAGAGGCTGAGTCCTCGTGACGCCTTATTATTTCTTACAGAGGGGAGAGGGAACTACGTGAAATTTTATGTAAAACTCTGCATCATCTAGAAAAATTGTTTTTAAATCTAGCCTATATTCCAACCACCATAAAATAATGGCTGACCCTAAACTTCCGAACATTTCGTAAATTTAAAACTTAGTTGAAATTTCAAAAATTGAAGGAATTTGTAACTGTACCTAAATTTTATTTCGTATCTATTACTGTCTCTAAACATCGTGGAATGGGGGGAAAAAAAAAATTGATTAGCAGTTCGAACTCGGAAGTTCATTGCCTCACTACTCGATTCGGGTAGTGTTTCTAGGTGGATATTTACTACCAGTGTTGGTCCAACACACCCACGACGGGCCAACAGCACGCAGTATTCCCGAACGGTCACCCATCCAAGTACTAACCGCGCCCAACGCTGCTTAACTTCAGTGATCTTACGAGAACTGGTGTTTTCAGCGTGATATCGCCGTTGGCTAAAGGGATAGAAGCGTTTTCAAAATTCAAAACCAAATTAAAATTTAGAGCTATCTCGAAAACTGTGAGAAATACGCGAAAACTGACAACATTTTTAGCGTTTTTTAAAGGGAGGATGGTCCTCAGCCACTCCGAGCTAAACCAGTAAACAGAATTTCGAAATTAAATCTAAATATAAATTTTGAATGATCTCGAAAACGATCAGAGATACGTTAAAACTAATTAAATATACAGGGTTTTGCAGAGGGGTTCTGTTTTTAACCAACTCGAACTAACCAGATAAAAACATTTTAAAAATAAAAAAGAATTTTTTTTTAGATATTTTGAAAACGTTGAGAAATACTCGAAAACTAATAACATTTTCGGCCACCAAGTCGAAATAACTCATTAAAAAGATTGTTTAAATAATGAAAAATCAAACAACGAAAACCAAAAAACCCAATAAAAAAGTTTAAATAAAAAAAATGCAAATTTTAAGTTATCTTGAAAATGGTGTGAGATACCGAAAACTGACCAAATTATCACCTCTGTCCTCTGAAAATGAAAAAAAGTATTTTCAAAATAACAAAAAAAAAAGTAGAATGATCTCGCAGCCGGTGAGATACACGAAACTGACAACATTTTTAGAGTTTTACACAAGGGGTGGTCCTCGGTGATTACAAACTAACCCAATGGAAATACTTTCAAAGGAAAAAAATCGACATTTAGAATTATCTCGAAAACGGTGAGATAAACGCGAAAACTTGAAAAATTAATAATAAATAAAATTTAAAAAATCATTCATTCGGGTTCATTCGGATTGAAAATAATTGAATGGCGAGTTTGGATTAATTCGGATTGAGTCAGATTGAAGTTAATATTCATGCAAGAAGTGATTCTTCGCTCGTGCGGCAAACTTCACACTCGTGCGGAATTGACCAATGTCGCCCGTACCACACACGATAACAAGGAAAAAAGAACACAACACTGTAATCTCTCGGACAACAAATTCACTTATGAGTTTTAACCTAACAAATGACATTTACAAGGGTGAAAAGAAGTTCAATTTTATTTAATGGAAGTTACATCAATTTTTTAATACACGTAAAAGTTTTACATAACTGTTACATATGAAAAATACGTGAATCAATGAAATAGTTATACATATAGTTATTGCATATCTTTTTGCAATGAATTTAAGATAGTTGACGATATTTCTTCCGAGGATTCTTCTTTCTCCTCAATTACTAATTCGCAGGCAGAATCTTTCCAAGTTGATGCTCCAGAATAAACTTTGTCGTTTTTGATTCGCTTTAATGGTTGACTATTCAATGGCGAATTTACTGTTAAAGGTGGCAAGGTTATAGAAGAGGTTATCATTTGACCGATTTTTCTTCTATTACTACTCGAATCTTCGATGTAGCCTTCTGCAACCGCATTAGACTTCCAGTCGCCATGTCTCTTAATAGTTAGGAGATCTGCTCCACTGTCGGTTACCAAGGTCACCGAGGTTCGTCGGAAGCTATGACCGGTGTACAGATTTGGATCAGGCAATTGCAGGTTCTCAGCTATTTTTTTGGCACATTGCCAAATTTATTCTTTCCAATCACTTGAGTCGTGCACTTCCCGTTTTGAAAGTTTACAAAGAAACGATTGATATTAATATCTTCAGGCCTCAGAACTTCGTACTTCGTGACGATTTTGCGGAATTCACCATCAATACAAAACTTACGAGGAGCCTTTGTCTTCGTATTCGGAATTTTTACTCTCAAAATTTCTCCATGAGATTCGACGTCAGTTACGATTATGTTAGCGAGTTCTTCTCTGCGGCAAGCTTCCGTAATACCAAAAGTCAGAGCAACCTGGAAATAAACTTAGTGAATGTAGTTATATATAAAACTAGTTTTCAACAAAATAGCTCAATTTTTCAGCAAAATATTTCAGAAAAATATTTCAAGAGGCGATTTAAAAACTTTAAGTATTGTTTTTTTTTTGTTTTATTGTTTTTTTCATTTCGAAGCAAGAAGATCAATGTTCTACCAAAAAGACGAATTTTTAACAAAATACATGAATTTTCAACCATGTAATTGAATTTTCAATGAACAAGGATAAATATACAATTAAAAATGGAAAAGTTAAATTTTCAGTTATAAAGAGGAATTTTCAAGTGAGAATATTAATTATGTACCAAAACAGACAAAAGTTCAACAAAATACATGAATTTTCAACCAAATAGTTGACTTTCTTTTAAAAAAAGACAAGTTTACACTCATTAATGGAATAGTAAAATTTTCAATTAAAAAAATTAATTTTCAACAAAACTAGAAAAACGAACTTTCAACCAAAAAAATGAATTTCCAAGCAAAAATATCAATTTTCTACCCAAAAAGACAAATTTGTAACAAAACCAAATACTTGAATTTTTAACTAAAAAATATAAATTCACAATAAAAAATATACGAGTGTATGCCTTATCATATTTTGTGTTAATTAATGTTAGAATTAGTATTTTTTCTATTAGTATTTCTATTAGTATTTATTCTATAATTTTTACCTTTGTTGCTAAATAAGTGAAAGTCAGTGCTTCGTTTATGAATCTTTCGATCTCTTCTGCAGACAAGATTTAAAATTTTTTGGCCTTGTATCCATCAGGTTGCCGTTTCAGAAAGGCAACTAATCTTTTGTAGTTACTTATGTCGACATTGTGTCTCACATTAATTGTGCTTTTCAACATTGAGTAGTGGTTACCAGAGCGTTGTATTTGTCACCAGAAATTAGAGGCAGCAAATTACGTAGTATATTTTCAGCATTACTACGAAGATTTGGAGGCGTACTCGAGATCTCCTCGTCACTTATTGTGCCTTGTGTTTCTAGACTCATTCTCTTTAGCAATAATTATAACTTATTTCAGCTACAAAATGCTATGTAATCATGACAGGTGAAACTTGAAGTTAGCTGCGAATCGAATTTCAAGAGTTGAAAGTGGCGCACATTCCAGATAACCGAGACGGATGCAAGCTTTTTAAGCGGTCGGTAAGCGCATTCTCTCCCGTATCATCGGGCGGAAATAACACATTCGCGCCCGCTGGTATGGGTTGATACGGGTACTTTCGAAGTACGCATGCGTCACCGTCATAGGGCGGCCATTTCACACTTTGCGCCGACTATACAGGTACGGAAGTCGCGTTTATCGTGCACGTTAAAGACTTTTTGTATGAGCCTCGGATATTGATAAGGGTAGCCTCGGATCCATTCGGACTGAATTTGGGGTTGAGACATGTATTGAGATTGGAATTAAATTTGGGGTTGAAACACGGATGGAAAAGGGTTTAAGAAGATTGAAAACTTTCTTCGTATTGTTTCGGATTACTTCGAATAGCGAAAAAAAATTCAAAGATAATTACAAAATATTTCAAATGAAGAAAGTACGCGCGCTCAAGCGCGCGATCAGTCTCGTCTTATAAATTTACTACGCATTATATAGATCAATTAGTTTCCATCATAATAACACGTTAAAAAATCTGCCCGCTTCGCGGACACATTCTCATCGCGTGCGCCGCTAGCTTCGCTCGCAAGTTTCAGCGCGCCAGGGGCCCGCATCTGTCGGATCTCGCGCTTCGCGCTCGTTCTATGTACTCCCACATTTTTACCAGGGATCGGAACCTTTTAGATTGGCCCCGAGGTTAAAAGGTTCCTTAAAGGATCGGGTCCGGACTGGACCCTTTAATTTCTTAAGGGTTCAGAGTCCGGACCTGAACCCTTGCTGGGCCATTTAGGTCCCCGGACCCTTTAAAAATTAGGTGTTTCGATCCCTGATTTTTACATAGAACTTTAAAAATTAAAGGTCAAACCATGGACAACTGTAATTTAGTGACTGTGAATTCTCTTTTGTTAAAACTCTTTCGCCTTTAAGGAACATATTCTCATCACGTGTCTCGCGCTTGGCTCTCGATTAACGTATGTCCAAAAACATAAACTTTCCTATTTAAATTATAATATGTTTATACAATAATTTATTTTTTTATTTTTAATGTTATTTTCTACGATTAGAACAAAAACTACTCGTTTTTCTAAGACTTTAATTTGTTTATTATTAATGTTATTTTTTAACGATTAAAACAAAAACTACGCGTCCTGACAAAAAATGATTATTATCAAATTTGAAGATCCATTTTGAGTGAACAACAATCAGTTCAAGTTTTAGTTTCTGAGTTATAAAATACTTAGGCTGGACCAATCAGGAGCGCGGTATGAACAGACGTGCTTACGTGAGCGAGAGTCCGACGCAGTGTTAGAGAAGCAAGCGCCGAGGTGGGGTTAGCGACGGGAAGACAGCAGTCACCACACTACGTTGGGCTCCCGGTCACGCACGCACGACTGTTTATACCGCGCTCCTGATTGATCCAGCTTAAATATTTCATAACTCAAAAACTGAAACTTGAACTGATTTTTGGAAAAGGAATTTTCGATTTATTTTTTTATTTTTATACAGTCATATATGTCCGGACCTTCCTCTTTAACGAAAACTTTTATTCAATTTATTTATCTCTATGAACGATTGAAATAAAAGTTCATTGTACTATTTAGTTCGACTTAATATAGAAAATAATCTAAAATAAGCCATATAAATATAAAAAAACACATTCCTTTTTCTGTTCCATAATAGGGACATGCATTATGGAACACTGATACAAGAGACCAAAAGTTGTTTCATAATAGGTAAATATAGGTCGTTCCGCTTTTTTATAAATATAACAACTTTGCTTAGACTAAATTAAACTTTCAATATGCGCTTTGCATTCAGAAAAGATCAACCCATTCATTAATATAAACATTTTGAAAATATATTCTACTATCGTTCCAAAATTAATGAAAATCTCAAAACCCGCTCAAAATTTGTCTATGATAGGTACCTTTACCTTAGTATTTTTTTTCGTATCTTGTGTTGTTTTCCCGATTTTTTTTCGCGATTAAAACAAGAAATACGCGTCCTATAAAAATAAATTATAACAAATTTGTGGATATTTCTTGGGTGAACAACTTTTATATTGAGTTTTTTTCATATCTTGTGTTGTTTTTCCGAAAATTGAATTTTTGAATTTTTAATATTATTTTTTACGAGTAAACCAAAAACTACGCGCCTTATCAAAAAACGATTAATAAAAAAATTCTACACATTTTGTGGGTGAAGAACTTTTGTTTATTTTGTTTGTATCGTGTGTCCTTTTTTGCAAAAACTTAATTTTTTATTTGTAATGCTATTTTTTACGATTAAACCAAAAACGACACGTCCTAACAAAAAATTAATAATATCAAAATTGTAGATCTATTTTGGGTGAACAATTATTGTGAATTCATTTTTTTCGTACCTTGCATAGTTTTACCGCTAAATCGAATTTTTGATTGTTTAGTATTTTTTTATGGTTAAAACCAGATCTTTTGGTAAAAAAATGCTGGTTGACGATCTCGACCAAAGTTTGTAGTCATTAAAAACGTGTGCCAAAGCGCGAAACGTAGAGATTCGAAAAAGTCCGCGATAGTCAGTTTCCACATAAAACTAATAACCTTTTAATTGTTTGCCAGCGATCGATTTTTCGGTTAGCGCAGTTGGAATAAATAATTCCCCATAAATATTTGGAAGCTAGTCCTTCATCTGCTTTAGTAATGAGTGGCAACCACTGCATGCACTACCGTAAGTTTGAATTGACCACGTTGAATGAAGCTTTTCGTAACTTTAATTCTTGATAAAGGCGTAACTCTCATGTTATTGCTTCGCTCTCCCTAGCCCTTCGCTGGCACACTGGGGTCGAAAAGATCCCAGGCTTGTTGAAACTTATTCAAGTCCCTTCAACATTCAAAAGTGGCACTAATGGTAAATGGAAAATGGCATTAATGGTTATTAATTTTTTCGTGAAAAATGTCACTTTTCACTATTGTTTAACTTTTACAATCTTTTTTTCATATTTAAAATAAATCTTGAACTGAATAACCCACATCATTCTTTGAAGTAACTCTCCAAGAGTGTGTAAAAAATTCAGCTACTCAAAATAATTAATTGGCTTTTTGCGGGAAGCCTTTTTCACTTTGGGTCGAAAAGACCCCAGTATGCCAGCTACGTTACGCGTCGGGAAGTGTGCCATCGAAGGGATAGTGAAAGTTGGCATAAACCTTCCATCTATTTAATTTGTTATCATGTGAAAATGGAAAGGTGAAAAATTGCTTAGTTAGCTTTACAAGGTGGCAACTAAAATCGAAGAAATTAATTTCTGACCATTCCCCAGTCTGCAACCAATTTTACCCGATCATTTAAACTTTGAAAGGAGGAGGGCTAATAAGGCTGGTTTTTCGGTCAACACAAATTTTGATCTTAAAGAGTTTTATTTTATTTATCTAACAGGCCAACCAGAAATCTAGCGTGGTAAGTGAAACCCTAATATAGAAAATGGTGAAAAATGGTTTATTGGGAACGAGCATTTATTTGACGTGCAAGCGAAGATTATTCAGATACTTTATTTATTAAAATTTCAAAATGGTTCCATTGTAGGAAAACTATAGTTAATAATAAAACCATAAAAGATTTTGGTGGATGGTTCTGCTCATCTGTTACATGTCCAGATGATTTTTGAGAAGTCCTCTTGCTTCCCACGTTTTGGTGAGTTTTTTTGGTGTTAACCTCTTTGCCTTTAACAATTTTGGGTGCTTTTCTATGTGAGTCTCCTTACCTTTGACATGTCGGGGTGCTTTTTTATGTCAGACCCCTTGCCTCTCACGTTTTGGGGTGCTTTTTGGTGTGAGTACACCAACGCGACTGCACATAGAAAAAAAGCAATGTGATGGAATTGGGGGCAATTTGAAAACACTAGCCGCACGTGCCAGTCTCCAGGCTTCGTCTCAGAATCAGTTTTTGACTGATGACGCTCTATATCAATGGGCTAAAAAAAACTTACCTGAAACGGTAATATTTTTCATCTGCGAAGAAAATCATGCCCCCACTGCCGAAAACCTTAAAACTCGATTCGATTCTGCAAAGACTGTGCCGTACACACAAAAATACCATTTCTTTGTACCCTCTTCAGAATCGACTCTAATTTAAAAAAAATATTCGTCATCTCCACAGTATGACATTTTCCCGAAGAAAAAGATCGGAAAGAGATCGCGAAGAAATGAGCAAAGTGAACGTTAAATTGAATGAAAAATCATTTTTTCCATCACATTGTTTTTTTTTCTATGTGCAGTCGCGTTGGTGTACTCACACCAAAAAGCACCCCAAAACGTGAGATGCAAGGGGACTCACATAAAAAAGCACACCGAAATGCGAAAGGCAACGAGACTCACATCGAAAAGCATCTCAAATTGTTGAAGGCAAAGTGATTAACACCAAAAAAACTCACCAAAACGTGGCAAGCTAGAGGACTAATAAAAAACCATCTCGACATGTAACAGGTGAGCAGAAACATCCGCCAAAATCATTTATGATTTTATTATTAACTATCGTTTTCCTACAATAGAACCATTTTGAAATTTTAATTAAGAAAATATCTCAATCGTTCTCCAGCTACATAAAAGTCAGAATAAAATGGAATTTTTGTTACTCGTAAGCAGAAACATCATTTTTATGTTGGAACCCCTCCATCTCACCATCAAGGCCAGGTCTGCTCACTGAGAGGAAATATCGTCGAAATAAATATAAATTTCTGGACCTGAGAAGAGAGAAGTGGTGGTGGAACTCGCACATGTGGCGATTGAGTCGATTTCCCCTCAGTGGACAGGCGTGACCAAGACCGTGGCTGCGAAGGCAGCCTGGAGATTAAATATGGTTTACGGCGAAGGGATCTCGACGGAAGTGCGGATCCCAACCGATATCGCGACTAGGCCGACCCTGAGCATGCTCAGGGACAAAACGCCCATTCGCTATCTCTTTGACAAGAAGTATCGTGTTAGCCTATCCACGAGAGAGGCATTGGTTAAAGGTGAGGCACACCAGCCTAGTAATAGGGACAACTGGTTTACAAATGGCTCCAGGAACAAGGAGAAAGCAGGTGCGCCTACAAGGCACAGCAGTATGGCAACAACAAAAAAACATCCGTATCTGCCCAGACAGCAGGGCTGCTATAATGGCCCTGAACGGAATAACGACTACGTCGCTACTAGTATGGGAAAGCTTTGAGGCACTGAACAATTTAGCGACGGAAAACCGAGTGACCCTTCTTTGGATCCCTGGAAACAGTGGCATTAAAGGCAATGAGATCTCAGAGATACTAGCAAGACTAGCAGCAAGAGAAAACTTCACTGGTCCCGTTAGTCGCTTAGGAAATCAATAGTTGACTGACCGAGGAACATCAGAAGGAGTGGAGTATGGCCACTGTCTGCAGACAGGCAAAAACACTCATGGGATTAAATTTACACCTAATCGAGCGAAGTAAATACTCAAGCTCGGGAAGAACAAAGTCAAGGTCCTAACAGAAATGTTTATCGGACATAGAAACCTCGGCTATGACCGAAATAATATAGGACTCGCAGATAGCCCCCTTGTCGCCTGTGCAAAAAGGATGATGAAACAGCTATTCCTCTGTCACCGCCCCGCGATTGCGGGGAAGCGTCGGGCACTCACGGGCTATAACTTCATCAGTGAGTCAGACATATCGGCCAATAACGTGGCTGCGGTCCTCGCCGTATGGAGAGGGTTTTTGGGTCTGACTTAGGCCTACAAAGGGACGCAACGATATTACCTAAGTGTCAGGGGTTTTTGCGGTTTTAACCTAAAATTAATAATAATTAAAATAATACTTAATTAATAATAATTAAATTAATTTAAAATTATGTAATTGGAAAGTTGTAAACGCTTCCACTTTAAAGGCGTAAAAAAAGAGAGGGGGGATCCCCCCCCCTCTCTCTCTTCTCAAAGAAGAGATGATGTAGAGGTTGAAAAGATACCTACATAAGAAAAGGTTAGAGTTGAATGTGGAAAAGTCCAAGGTTATGGTTTCAGGAAAGGAGGTGGAAAAGATCATGGAATGGAGTGGAAGTGGGAGGGAAAGACGGTACAACGGTTCGTGTACCTGGCCTTTCTGTTTCAGAGGGTTGAGGGGAGCGGATGGTCCTACAAAAGACAGTTAGGAGGGCAAAAGTGGTCATGAGACAGGTATGGGGGTTGGAACGAGGAGAAGAAGTTTCAGGATTATAACAGGGAATCGGGCTTGTAAGTACGAGGAGAAAGTTTTGGAAGAGTTGGGAAGTAAGCTGGTTAGGGAGTGTAGGTGGGAGAAGGAGAACAGGAGAGGGTGTGGGAAGATGAAGGTTGAAAGAGAAAGGCATTTTAGAACGAATGGACTGCAGATGGATGAAGCGAGAAAGATGCACGAGGAGGGGAGGATGTTGTGTGGGGTGGTCAGCGCCGAATTTAGTACGGGGCCAGCAGAGCCATGGCACCCACCAATTAGGGGCCCCCACCAACGCGGAAAAAATCGAAAATTTGCTAATTTTTTCAAAAATTAATCTCGAATCCGATGTAAATAAAGGAAAAACTTATTATTAATTTTTATCTTCATTATTTTTTTAGAAGCCAGCCCTTGGTCACCGCTTAAGGGGCCCCACAACCTTAAATTCTTACATGGAGGTGGTCAAGAAGGACAGAATGGGAAGGAGTGAAGGCAGCAGGGTGAGGGGAGGGAGATAATAAGACGGTCAAAGTTTAAAGAGAACTATGGGAGGATGTTGCCAGGGAGAGAGCGCAATATTTGTGTGAGAAAGGCCAGAAAGGAAGTCACGAGCTTATAGCGAGATTGAGATGTGGTTGCATGGAGGGTTTTAATAGGTTCTGGCTTCCTACGGAGAAGAAGACGTGTGAATTGTGCGGGAAGGAGTATGCATGGGTGGAACACTGGTTGGATGATTGTGACGGGGTGGAAAGGAGTGGGATAAGCATGGAAGTATTGATGTATGAGAGGGGGGAAAAGGGCGGTATCATGGGTGAATGGGGTGTTAGGTAAGATGGAGAAGAAGGGAAGGAATGAGGAAGAGGAATGGAGAAGAGAAGTTTGTAAAGAGGAGAGTGAGTAGATATAAGTTCGCTGTAAATATTGTAAATAGTAGATAAGTATTAGATAGTATATGCGGAGGCAGAGTTTGGCAACGCGATAAAAGGCGAGAAAGTAGGGATATGCGTGTGAGGCGAAGCGAGAGGCAAGACGATAAGAGCGAGTGGTCATAGAGTTAAGATGTGGATGGATGTTAGTTTGTAAGGATTGATTTTAAGAAAATTCTGTAAACATGGAGGTGTAAGAATGTGTAAATATTTCCAACGACAGATTTAGACTACACAAATTGATTCTACAATGTTTAAAGAATATCCGAGAATTTTTCCAAGTTGATCGGATAAGTAATTGTGAAATGGTAGATCATCAAAAAGTCGGTACGGTCGCAGTGATCCAGTGTTCTCTGTGATCTAAAAAATAGGCGTGCGCTCCGAGGGTTAATATATGTAAAGTAAGTTTTCTGCAAGTTTGAAAACAGAACTCGGATCAAAATATAAACCTTTTCGACAGTTTTTAGTTAATTACTGTTATGGTAAACAATGATCTAAACGATACACTAAATGAAGGGTGGCAGATCATAAGGAGATAAGGGACATTTTTCCGAAAACTTTTTTTTTTGCATAGAAAATTCTTACAAAATCCAATACACATATTGTTAAATGAATTTGTTCGAAATCGCATTTTTATGTTAGCAATAAAAAATTAGTTGCACAAAAAGAAGTCTAACCTTAAAACTGTAACCTAATTTTTTCAAAACTGAATTACATTTTTTTCATCAAACTTTTTTCTCTGTATTCAACAACTCAACATCTCCGGAAAATATTTTCAGTGTTTTTTTTTAATTGATTATTTAATTTTTTATCACTGTCCAAAGAATACTCGGACCGTGTGAAAAAAAATTTCAACCTGATTTTGTTAACTTTGTGCTATATTAACTCATAACTGTTAAGTTATTTGTTATCAAACTTTTTTGATATCGAGTCAGGAATACGTCAGCTCGGAAGCGTATTTTTGTTTTTCGTTTTAATTGCGAATTCGATTTTACAGAATGCTTTTTTCCTCTCCTGTAAAATTGCCATTTTGTCCCTTACCTCCTTATGATCTGCCACCCTTCAAATGATAGTGCAAATAATTTTGCATTCACTTGTTGCTACGAATAAAAAATGTCTTTATATAAGACTACTTTTTAGCTTTATCTATATTTTAAACAACACTTAAAAAGCTATAATTATTCGATCGAGTGCTCCAAGACTAGGATGCATACTTAATTATTTTTCTAATATTAAAAAAAAATCAAAAAACATTTTGAGTTTTTAAAAAACCTATTGCACAAGGATAACAGACAACCAATTATACTCGAACCTCATACTGAATTAAGATGCACTCGTTTTTTTAATTCTGCAGAATTCTGTAGAATTTTTTGAATTCCATTAAAATATTTTTTCAATTCTTCTAAAATCTTTAGAATTCACGTTGAATTATTGTTTCTGCAGAATTCTCTCGATTTCTTAGAATTCATCTGTAATCTATTGAATTCTTTGAAGGATCTTTGACTTATCTTCAATAATTTAGGATATAACTTGATTTATTTTTAATTTTATTGAATTCTTCTTGAAACATGAAATTCTTTTCAACTATTTCCAAATTCATCAACTTTGGTGGACGGTGAACTACTACTGAATTCAGATGCACTCGTTTTTTTTTATTCTGCAGAATTCTATAGAAGTCTTTGAATTTAATTGAAATCTTCTGAATTTTTTAAAACTTTTTTGAATTCTTCTAAAATCTTTACAAATCACGTTGAATTATTGTAAATTCCTTGAAGTCTACTGAATCCTAATTCAGTAGTAGTTCACCTTCGACCAAAGTTGATTTATTATTATTATACCATTAAGCCTTTCGGGGTAGGCGTGGCTTGCTCGGTGAAAATGGGAGTAATGTGAAGTAGGGGGTATAGATTTTTTAGATTGATCAAGAATTCTCGTGTTATTTATTTCAATGACACGTTTATTCCGCAACACTGCTCCATCCCAGGTAGCTGATCAAACTCTCTAGCTATCACCCCAAGTGAAGAGCCTGACAAAATTGTTATGTGTAGTTCCCCAGTTATTTCCCAATTTATATTTTTATTTATAATTTTATTTATAATTTTTATTAATAAATATAATTTATTAATATTCCCCAATTAGCATCCAAGGTCTTTTGTTTCAGGTGTCATTTTCTTTACTGACATTTTTTTTACAAACTATTTGTCTCCACGCTTTTCTATCCTGGCATACTACTCTAGCTTCCTTCACGTCCATGCATTTTTTCATGCAAGCTCTCGTGTTTCTATGGCTTCTTATGTCTCTTTGGATGAATTTCTTATTCACAGATTCTAACCATTCTTTCGGTGGTCTATCTCTAGGCATTCTGCCATTTACTTTACCTTTATACACTTGTTTGGTCAGGCATGCATCTTTTATTCTTTCAACATGTCCGAACCATCTTAACTGATTTCTTCCCCATATGTCAACTAGTGTCTCTCCTGTACCACATTCTTTGAGGATTATCTCATTCTGGACTTCGTTCATCAGTGTTTTGCCGCATATTGTGCGCAGAGATTTCATGCCAATCGCGTTAATTTTACTCTTGTCCTTTTCTTGATAGGTCCATGTCTCGCTACCGTATAGTACAGTCGGTACAAATATAGAATTAGGTATGGCCATTTTAGCTTTTTTTTAATATGTTTTTATTTCTGAGAATGGACCCTGCTCTACCGATAACCTTCTTATCCTTATCCATGCGCCTACCTAACTCCCCATCTACTTTTCCGTTGCTGAATTTGTAAAAAGTTGAAAAGAATTTCATGTTTGCAGAAGAATTCAGACAATTAAAAATAATTCAAGTTATATCCTGAATTATTCAAGAGAATTAAAAATCTTTTAAAAAATTCAAAAAATTACAAATGAATTCGAAGAAATTGAGGGAATTCTTCAGAATTTAAACGACTTAAAGGAATTTAAAATAATTCATCTGAATTCTAAAGACTTTCAGAGAATTAAAACAAAGTGTACAAAAATTCAAAAGTTTTCAAATGAATTTTAAAGACTTCCACAAAACTCTGTAGAATTAAAAAAAAACGTGTGCATCATAATCCAGTAGTAGTTCATTCCTCGACCATTGTTGATGAATTTTCCAATAGTTGAAAAGAATTTCATGTTTTCAGAAGAATTCAGAAGTACCGTCGACCAAAGTTGATGAATTTGGAAATAGTTTAAAAGAATTCCATGTATTCAAAAGAATACAGAAAGTTAAAAATAAATCAAGTTATATCCTAAATTACTCAACAGAATTAAAAGATCTTCAAAAGAATTCAAAACATTACAAATGAATACTAAGAAAGCGAGAGAATTCTGCAGAATTCAATAGACTTTAAGGAATTCAAAATAATTGAACGTCTATTCAAAATATTCCAGGAAAATTCCAAAAACTTTAAAAGAATTCATATGACTTCAAGTGAATTCAAAGATTATACAGAACACAATAACGTCTGCATCCTAATCTAGTAGCAGTTCACTCGTCGGCCAAAGTTGCTGAATTTGGAAATAGTTGAAAAGAATTTTATGTTTTGAGAAGAATTCACAAAATTAAAAATAAATCAAGTCATATCCTGAATTATTCAAGAGAGTTCAAAGACCCTTGAACAAATTTAAAAGGTTACAAATGAATATCAATAAATCGAGTGAATTCTGCAGAATTCAAAAGAATAAGAAATTTGCAATTATTCAACTTGAATTTTGAAGATTTTAATGGAATTCAAAGACTTCTACAGAGTTCTATAGAATTAAAAAAATGAGAGCACTGATTATTTGCAATAATGTACGAATTATCTAGGCTCACTGAAATTATTTGTGCTATGCTTACCAAACTTTGGAGAACCTAGCCTACATTTCCATTTTTTTCATGCTCCGAATTTCGGTGAGTCAATATTTGATCACAAACATGTTTACATAAAAGAACTGATTTTTTTTCAGTTATTTTACGGTTCGATAAAACGTGAGCCCATCTGATTCAGAAAGACAAACACATTCATAACTGCATTTTCTTTTAATGTTCGAAGCAACGTCAAAATCACTTCTGATATTGAAATTCAGGCCAATGGTCTCGGCCGCTTGCTCCGCGGCTTTGCAAAGGAACGCTCCTTCGCCAATCATCTCGTGGTTCCTGACCATCTTTAGGAGAGGATCTCTGCCACTCGCAACAATGTAAGCTGTACTTAGAACAATTCGGTTATGAAGACACTAGAGATTCGAAATTCCGCGTCCGCCTTAACGACGTGAAATGTATAATCGCGGAACTGACGAATTGATATGCAAGCTTTTGTGCATATCCATGATCTTACGTGTGGTGAAATCAGGGGCCTTGAGCTCGTTCTTCGTCCATTGAACCACCCCAAACGAGTAGAGTAGAACCGGGACGGGAAGCATGTTAGTCGCAGATACCTTCTTCAACGCCGACAGATTGGAAGACCAAATCTCTCCAAGAAGATGCTTGTATCTTCTTCGGAAAGACTCCTTCACTGATGTTACGTCCTGAATGCAGCTTTGAGGCACTCCAATATTAAGATGTCTAATAATACTTATATCCACAAGCTCAGGGTCCTTGGGGACGCCAGTAATCTTTCCTTTCTTCAGATGAATTTTGACACACTTGTCCAAGCCAAAGTCCATCCCAATCTCTCCTGTGTAGTTCTTGAGGATATTTATAGCAGTTTGAAGTTTGCTTTTACCAGAGACATAGATCTTCAGGTCATCCATATAAAATACATGAGTGACCTTATGCTCGCGCTGATTAGTATCGCCACAGAGGTATCCAGGAGAATTTCGTAGTGCCAGAGATAGAGGCAGAAGTGTGCTGCAAAAAAGCAAAGGGCTCATGGTATCACCTTGAAAGACGCCCCTCTGGAAGGTGACGTTGTTCGTTGTCAGACGATAATTTCTAGATGAGATAGTAGATCTAGTTTTCCAAAGAGGCCTCATTCTCTCTATGCATCTTACTATGTGTGGATGTACCTTCAAGCTTTCCAACAGACAGATGATAAGTCTATGAGATGTTGAATCGAAAGCTTTCTGGTAGTCAATCCAGGCCATTGACAGGACGCGCTGATGGGCTGCAGGGTCTTTACAGGTCTGTCAATTAGCAGGTTCGCTCGACAGCCTTCTACACCTTTTTTCGAGCCACGTTGTTCGTACATCTCTCGCCATACATGCTCAATTCGTCGAACAATCCTGTTGTTTAGGACAGCTGTAAAGATCTTATACAGTGTTTTCAAACAAGTTATTGGCCTGTAATTCTCTGGGTTGGACAAACTGCCTTTTTTCGGCAGGAGTATAGTGCGTCCTAACACCAGCCACTGCGGAATGGGCGTCTCCGACTTTAAATATGAGGCGAATATGCGGGCTAAATGTTGGTGTATAAAAGGAAACTTCTTCTACCAAACGTTCTTGATACAATCTGGTCCAGCAGCGGAAAAGTTCTTCGTGCTTCTAAGTGCTTTTTTCACCTCTTCGGCAGTGACTGATGGACATTCCTCCTCAGATTTTATAAGGTTGTCGCAAAACTCCTTGAAGCGGATGAAATTGTCAGTATCTTCTTTCAACTCTAATGTTTTCGGGATCTTGTACACCTCTCTCCAAAAAGTCTCTATCTCCTTGGGCTTGGGTGGATTTTTTACAAAAACAGGGAGATCGCTGAAGAGGCGTGATGGGTCAGCGAGAAACTGTTGATTCTCCCTGATCTATCTCTCCCTCTTCTGTAGTCACCTCCTTGCGTCAGATAACAGCCGTATTTTGTCAACAATATGCTGCTTGATTGTGAGCAGCTTTGACTTATTTAGTGTGTGATTCAAGATCCTTAGTTCTTGGGCGAAATATATATATATATATATATATATATATATATATATATATAATCTTCATAGATGAATTTGAAAATCTTAAAAAATGGTACTTCTGAAAAGTTAAAAAAAATGTAAACTTTGTTGTTAAATAAAAAATAAACCAAATTTATTATAAAAAATCTCAACACACAAATCTTTCCGCAATTTCAAAAACTTTCATTACAAAAAAAAAGTCCTCAAATCTCAAAATCTTCTTTTAAAAACGAGCGGCAAGGAAATTGTATGTACACTGGGACCTGGAATTAGTTACCTTGGATTTACTATATTCCTAGAACAGATCGCCCCGCGGTTTCCTGGTGAGACAAAGGGGCACTGCCTACATGTTCGAATCGAGTTAAAACCTATTTCATAATCAAGGGCTCATTTGAGGCTAATTTAATGCACTATTGCCAAATTTATTGCTCCACTATTTAAAAAAAACAGGGGTTACGCTGGCTTAATGGTAAGCTGACGTAACCCCATGTGAAATGAACGTTGAATGCCATGCTTTTTTTTTAAACCGGGGTTTACGCTGACGGAACCACACGTAAAAATAATATTGAATCAAGTTCGGACCTATAACAAAATTAAGTGCTCACTTTAGGCTCTCCAAAACCACAAAAACATATTTTCCAAAAGCAACCCCTAACACTGAAAAACCACCCATAATACAAATTATTCAAAAATGGTAAATCGCTGGCTTAACGTTAAGCTGACGGAACCACAGGTGAAAAGAATATTGAATCGAGTTCTGACCTATAACATAACAAAGTGCGATTATTTTAAAGATAAATATCGCGCGCTTCCTAAAACAGCCGAATGCTAAGCACTCAAAATATTAATTCGCTGAAATACTGACTGCAGTGAGGGCAGAAATAGTGTTGTAGTCTCAAGTGCTGATATGCCAATAGTTTATACACTACCATCGGAAATTGTCGGTACGATCGGCGAAAGTACTATTAAAAATCACGGGTTCTCGAGATACGCCTAAAAATGTCCAAGCCTCAAATGTCAAGTTTTAGTCGGCGATTACTGCTGTCGACCGTGAGAGTGGTGGTAGCCGAGATTTTCTCAGATTTTGTTTCTAAACTTAAGGGAAAAAACCGAAATTGACAGGACGTAATTTGTGAAATCTCATCTTCAATTTGAGACGATAAAACTTAAAAAATATTCAGGGGTTCCTAAGATATTATGATAAATTTCCAAGCGTGTCTGCGACGAATCTCAGTCGGCGAGCACTGCAGACGGCCAAACTCGCTGCTAAAGCGACTAAAATTCGGCGCAGACCTTGAAAGACTTAATTGACGCATAATTTCATAAGACCGAATCTATTTCAAATCAGGCAGGTTCTACACTTGAAGTTGCAGAATCTCTCGGGGACAAAATATGTTGTTTTTTAGAGGAAATTAGGCGATACGTATTTTTGCGATTTGTTAAAAAAAAATTTTTTACAGAGTTATGCGTATTTGAATTTTATCATCTTCTTTCGAAATCCGCGAGGAAATTAAAAAAATCTTTAAAATTAACCAAATGGCAGGAGACTTTTTTTTCCTAAAATCGAATTTTCGCATTTTTCTTGAAAACAACAACAGATACAAAAAATGTTTGAGAAAATAGTTTGCACATTTAAAAAAGTTCTACAAAAAGTTATCTTACGCATTTATGATATCTTGTACCATTTCCGAGAAAAATGAAAAAATTCAATTTTCATAAACAACAAATTTTCTTCATTCCTGGCTTATGGAAATACTCACCATTTTTGTTAAATATTGAAAAAATATATACGTTCATATGAGGGAAACTCCACGTTAGTTTTACGTGGACTGAACAATTTTTATCATCAGAAAATTATTTTTCATAAAATTCGAATTTTTAAATTTTTTGCTGAAACAATTTAAGTTACAAAATGAATGCCAATACAAGAAATTTTTTGACTGAAAAGTTTTTGTCTTCAATATATTTAAATATATTTCACATTTATCCAGATATTTTTCAACAATGTATAAAAACTCGCATTAAACTCACCAGGTATTTTCCTTATGATAGTACAAATTCAACACAAAATTAGCAAAAAATATAAGTGTGGGTTTTTTGAGAAAATCGACTTTTAACATTTTCAGAAAAACTGCCGCTATTTGGTTAATTTTAAAGATTTTTTTAATTTCCTCAGCAGAGCGAAGTAAAAACGCTCAAAATTAATCGAATCGTTTGAGCTGAGGGATAACAATTTCTGGGGCGACATCCAAAACAAATTAAGAAAACATTTTGAAATCGGTTGATAGCCTCTGTTCTCTTTCTTAAATTTACAATAAAAAATTTATTTTATTACATTCTTATCGCGCGCTGCGCGAGCGGCTAGCACAGTTTAGGCGCGCCTAGGGCGCGCGACTGTTGGTTCTCGCGCTTCGCGCTCGATAATGTATTTACCTCGCGCTACGCGGTCCGTCTTTGTACTTCCCTACATTTACACAAAATCTTTGAAAATTAAATGTGAAATTAAATGTGAAATATTCGTTCCTTATTTGCCATTAATCTCTAGTCGTTTTACAAAAATTTGACTCCTTATTTGTAATGTTATTTTTCACGATTAAATCAAAAACTATACGTGACCGAATCCATTTCAAATCAGGCAGGTTCTACACTCGATGTTGCAGAATCTCTCGGGGACAAAATATGTTGTTTTTTAGAGGAAATTAGGCGATACGTATTTTTGCGATTTGTGAAAAAAAATTTTTTTACAAAGTTATGCGTATTTGAATTTTTGGCTTTGTTTCTCAAAAAAACCCCAATTTTTTCTTTAAACTCGTATAACTTTTGACCCAATTTAGATATTCACTATTTCCTTTCAGATTCTGGTAGAGTTTACCGCTTTATTTCGAAATCCGCGAGGAAATTAAAAAAATCTTAAAAATTAACCAAATGGCGGCAGTTTTTCTGAAAATGTTAAAAGTCGATTTTCTCAAAAAACCCACACTTATATTTTTTGCCAATTTTTTTTTGAGTTTGTACTATCATAAGGAAAATACCTTGTGAGTTTAATGCGGGCTAAATAACTTTTGTGGGCAAGAGAATTTTTTTTCATAAAATCGAATTTTTGCATTTTTCTCGAAAACAACAACAGATACAAACAAATTTTGAAAGAATGGTTTGCACATTCAAAAAAGTTCTACAAAAAGTTTTCTTACGCATTTATGATATCTTGCACCATTTCCGAGAAAAATGGAAAAATTCAATTTTCATAAACAACAAATTTTCTTCATTCCTGGCTTATGGAAATACTCACCATTTTTGTTAAATATTGAAAAAACATATACGTTCATATGAGGGAAACTCCATGTTAGTTTTACGTGGGCTGAACAATTTTTATCATCAGAAAATTATTTTTCATAAATTCGAATTTGGAAATTTTTTGCTGAAACAATTTAAGTTACAAAATGAATGCCAGTACAAGAAATTTTTTGACTGAAAAGTTTTTGTCTGCAATATATTTAAATATATTTCACATTTATCCAGATATTTTCCAACAATGTATAAAAACTTTATCTGAATCTCAGTTTAAAAAATAAATAAATACTACCTGGATTAATATTTAACAAAAATTGTGGGTATTTCCATAAGCCAGGAATGAAGACAATTTTTTTGTTTTTGTTCAGATGAAGTTTTTATACATTGTTGGAGAATTGAATATATTGCAGACAGAAACTTTTCAGTCAAAAAATTTCTTTTATTGTCATTCATTTTGTAACTTAAATTGTTTCAGCAAAAAATTTCCAAATTCGAATTTATGAAAAATAATTTTCTGATGATAAAAATTGTTCAGCCCACGTAAAACTAACATGGAGTTTCCCTCATATGAACGTATATGTTTTTTCAATATTTAACAAAAATGGTGAGTATTTCCATAAGCCAGGAATGAAGAAAATTTGTTGTTTATGAAAATTGAATTTTTCCATTTTTCTCGGAAATGGTGCAAGATATCATAAATGCGTAAGAAAACTTTTTGTAGAACTTTTTTGAATGTGCAAACCATTCTTTCAAAATTTGTTTGTATCTGTTGTTGTTTTCGAGAAAAATGCAAAAATTCGATTTTATGAAAAAAAATTCTCTTGCCCACAAAAGTTATTTAGCCCGCATTAAACTCACAAGGTATTTTCCTTATGATAGTAGAAACTCAAAAAAAAATTGGCAAAAAATATAAGTGTGGGTTTTTTGAGAAAATCGACTTTTAACATTTTCAGAAAAACTGCCGCCATTTGGTTAATTTTGAAGATTTTTTTAATTTCCTCGCGGATTTCGAAATAAAGCGGTAAACTCTACCAGAATATGAAAGGAAATAGTGAATATCTAAATTGGGTCAAAAGTTATACGAGTTTAAAGAAAAAATTGGGGTTTTTTTGAGAAACAAAGCCAAAAATTCAAATACGCATAACTTTGTAAAAAAAATTTTTTTCACAAATCGCAAAAATACGTATCGCCTAATTTCCTCTAAAAAACAACATATTTTTCCCCCGAGAGATTCTGCAACATCGAGTGTAGAACCTACCTGATTTTAAATGGATTCGGTCACGTCCTATAAGAAAATGGATCAAAGCAAATTTGTAGATATAACTTAGACAAACAAATTATGACTTCAGCTTAAAACCGATTTTAAAGCAAAACTGGAGTACGCATCTTTTCAAATCTTAGGAATTGAAAACTGTAATTTTCCCTTCTTGTTTTTTTTTTTTTTTGATTATTTAAAAAACGTAATTTTTTGTAAATATTGTTCCTCTGTTCGTAACTGCTGAATTGGACAGAACAAAATAAAGCAAATGTATTTTATTATTTGTTCTTTCTTTCACAACAATTTTTTGTTGTATATATTGTACAGAATGTATATGAACAAATTTCTTTTAGGTAAATAGTTTTCCTTTTTACCCATTTTTGTTGTTGCATAGTTCAAATGGAAAATGGAATTTTTAATAAAATTTGTTTTTATGAAATCCACGAGTCATTTTTCACATAAAAACAATACCCTCTCATTATGATGAGAATGTAATAATTCATTATTTTGTGTGCAATCAAAATTTGAATTTTCAATTTTTTCAAGGAAATTCAAAAAGTTGTCATGACATTCTTGTAGGGCTTTCAAAAAGTAACGTTTTTCGTCCCTTGACTTTTTTTCATATTATGCTTTGTTTCGCTTAGAATGTTAATTTTCGTTTTTTGGGGGGGATTTTGAAAATGCTATAACTCTGACACTTTTCTCCTTATCGGAAAAAGTCGTAGAGGTAAATTGTTTGAATTTCTGAGTACTATGGATAACCGTTCTTGTAATTCCTGAATTTTGAAAAAAAAAAGGTCGAAACAATTTTGAAAATGCTCCAACTTTTTGAATTTCTATCGAAAATAGCTGATTAACGAACTCGATCTTTCTTTTTGGTCCCCGAAACTGTGTGCGAAAACACAATCCAATCCAATGAGTCTTTCAAAAGTTATCCGATATACTGACTACGACGACAACAACGACGACAGACAGACAGACACCAACGTAAAAACTATTTTTTCTGACTCAGTGGGCATCAAAACTTTGACATTTGATGGAATCCACGAAAGTCATTTTCATATAAAATCAATACCTTCTCATTATGATGAGAATATGCAAAAACATGATTTTTGGATTGATTCGAACCTGATATTGGCGTCAGCTTGAACCAAAGAAACATGTTATTATTTTTTAGTCATGAGAAACATTTTTTTCGTGTCGTTCTTAACGTTCAAAAATCGCGAAAAAGATATGAAATCCCACAAATTCTAAATCACGACAAAATTTTTTTTTCGAAAAAGCAGAATAAAAAAATGTTTCTTTGGTTCAAACTGAATAAATTTCAGGTTTGACATATTCAACTTTTTTCTAAAATGTGTGCATATGACTCAATCGAAACAGAACATGTTTTTGCACATTTTCAAAAAAAATTGTAACTGAGCAAAAAATTTATTTTTAAATTTCGCAATTTTAAATTTCAAATGAATAAGATAATTTTTTTAATAAAATAGTTGAATTGTTGAATAAAGAACATTAGTCTCCAACCAAAAATCGAATAGTTATGTTTTCGTTCCAAAAAATTAATTTTCAACTGAAAAAACTGAATTTTCTCCAAAATTGTTGAATTTTGAAGCCTGAAAGAAGACTTTTCTCAATGCAGTTGATTTTTCAACACAAAAATATGAATTTTTAATTAAAACATAAATTTTCAACCAAACATTGAAATTTTCAGTTATATGCCTAGTTTTTAACAAACAAAAAAAACTTTAACTAAAACTATGAATTTTTAACAGAGTAGTTCAAAATTCGACCAATTAGTTGAATTCTCTACCAAACTGTCCAGTTTTCGAGGAAAAATTCAAATTTGCTATAAAACAGTTAAATGTTTAATCCAAAAACAAGAATTCGCAACAAGAGTTGAGTTTTCAAACAAAAAAGATTTTTTAGTCAATAAAGAAAAAAAATTGCATTTCAAATGTCGAATTTTGAAGCAAGAAGATTAATTTTCTACAAAAAAGGTCGAGTTTTTAACAAATTACATAAATTTTTAACCAAATAATTGAATTTTCCAAATAAAAAAGATCAACTTTGAACCAAAAATGGAATTGCTACATTTTCATTTCAAGAAACTAATTTTCAAATGAAAAAAACAATTTTCTACCAAATTATTGAACTTTTGAATCAAAAAAAGAGCTTTCTACAATACAGTTGAATTCAAAAATATAAGCTTTCAATACAAACAATAATTCTTAATCAAAAATTGCAATTTTCAGTTTAAAAAAATTAATTTTTAACAAAGTAGTTTGATTTTCAACCAAAAAGACAACTTTTCAACCAAATAAATATATTTTCACCCAAATTTTTGAATTTTCAACCAATTTTCTGTCAAAAATATCAGTTTTGAACGAAATTCATGAACTTGCAACCAAATAGTTAAATTTCCGACTAAAAAAGATCAACTTTCAAACACAAATGAAATAGTTTAATTGTGAGTTTAAGAAAAAAATTAAAAATTGCTTCAGTTAGAACATTTAAAATTGCAGATGATGAATCTGGAATATACCATTTTTCAATTAGGTATTTAACTTTGTACATTTGAACTAAAATGTGTTAATCTTGTAACACTTATTTAAAAAGTACTATATATTTTGTAACTGTTCCAATTTTATATTGGATAATAACTTCTGTCTCCAGTTTTCACATTTTCAACTTGCTTTAAAATGTTTCATCTTCAAATTTTTTTAAAGAGTATTCATTATTTAATGGTCAGCACTTGAAATGTATACCTTATTTATTCATAAATAATTTTTTCAAGTGCTATAAATGCTTTAATTATTATTCAATAATGGTTACAATTTCAAATATCGTATATTTCAAGAGAAAAGTGAAAAAAGGGGAAGTTTTTTGAGAATAGGGGAAAAAAGGGGAATTTCAAGAAAAAAGGGTAAACTAAGAAAAAAAGGGGAAGACTGTGCACCCTGTTCTTTTGACTGAGCTGAAATGTTGGAAGTCGAGTCCGCAAATAGAGGCACTGACAAACCAAGAGTTTTGTGCACTGTTCTTCCATGAGGAAGTAATGTTCAGCAATGCCGGTGAAGGCCATCGTGCAAATATTTTTACCTTGACCTTTCAATAAGTAGAACAGAGTTACAAACAAAAGTTTTTCCTGATCCTCCTGGTCCGTAAATGTAAAAACATTTACCGAAAATATGACATCCTTCTGCAACTCGGAGAATCAAATCGACAATTTCTTTCTGTTTGACATTCAGTTTATCGTATTGGTTGCGTCCATTCGATATTTCTTGCAAAAGTTGCTCGTGCTCTTCTTCTTCGTATTCTGCTGTTATTTGCACCATTCCGGGAAATATCGATAGATCCCGATTCTTTTTCTCTAACATCTCTTTTATTTGAGAATAAGCTCTCATTGTGGCAGTTGAATGCCCGAATCGTCTGATATAATCTTCTGATAAAGCGATTTTGAATACCTATTTTAAATTGCGCGCCAACTGCAGCCAACCAGTGCGCGGCCCCCAATGAAGTTCATGATGCAAAACTAATCGTAGGTGGTAGCACCGAGCCGAGTACTAGAGTCTCTGTCGCTGAAAGACGAAAAAAATATGGTGCTAGGTGTACGGTTGCTTATAATTGAATATATGAGGGTAAATAATCCTTAAATATATGTTTAGTGCTCATATACAAAGGTTATTTCACTTTTAGTGGAAATTATACACACAATTGGATATATGGTGAACTATAGTAAACCTAACCTGTCAGAAAAGGATTGATCAACCTTTTACGAATGCTATATGATAATGACAAATATTGACGAAAAAGTTTGAAATATATATTTTGTTATGTTTACAAGGTACAAATGGCACTTTATGCTCATTAACAAAATTTCTTTTCTTGAAATTCGTATCTCATTGACAGAGGGTCTAGTACTGGGCTCGGTGCTGCCACCTAAGATTAGTTTTGCATAATGAACCTCATATTGGCATCACTGCGGACCAGCCCTATCCGACCGTGTACAAAAGTGCTGGCTAAGGTTTGATGCCAGCCGTGAACTAATCCGCTGGCAGCGCTGCTGCGCTTCTTGCTGGCAGATACATTAGGCTATATGACAAATTCAAATAAAAAATAAAGAATTGATGAAATAAATAAGTTGAAGTGATTTATAGTGCGCATCAAAGAAATTAATAATTGTAAAGAAGACTTTTTTTCATTAATATGGCAGGACATAGAGGTAATAGATGCGTAGTTCCGAAATGCAATTCGGGCTACGAATCCTCTTTGGAGAAAGTTCACCTTTTTTCTGCTCCCAAAGAGAGAGATTAGAAAATTATATCTAAGATATGTGTCACATTATCTGGAGCATGGTTCAATGGTATATAATATAATATTTTTCGAAAACAAATATTCCAACCGCCTAAATTATATGTATATATATTTTTTAATTAACGGTATAATCCAAAAGAGTATGAAAATATACAACTGAGAGCTCAAGTTCATGAATATCATTATTGTTATTAATTATATTATTATCACATCAATATTAATAAGCTGAGAATTTATTGTCTAAATGGTAAAAGTATATACATATAACGTGCTCTAAAAATTCTGAAAATTCTTTATATTAATTATATTTTCTTATGACTTTTAAAATAAATTAAAATAATATAAAGATATATAAAGACAGAATATTGTACAATATTCATCAACTACGCATGTAAGAAAATTAATGGATGATAAAAGTAAAAAAAAAATAGTTGTGAATTCGATGTGTCTAAGGGTGATTGCCAAAAATTGAACCACTTTCAACCCCACTCATTTTCGACTTTTCCTTCGAATATCTCTTTTCTAGAATTATTTCAGTAAAGTTCTTATATCAAAGCACAATTCAGTAAAGTTTCAAAGTTTTAGACTTCGTTTAAAAATTAACCCTTAGTGCCCGACATGGTTTTGGCGCTTCTGCCCGACTAAATGTCTGAAAGACACTTATTCCCTAAAATTCGTATTTTTCATATTTTCGTACTCTTTGACTTGTTTTAAATGATAAGAATTGTTTTCTGCATATAGTTTTATTAATTTGCAACAACAAAAACGATTTGAAAATTCCCTTAATGTCTGGGGTACACTTAGTCGGGCACTAAGGGTTAAAAATAAAAAAGTACGAAAAATGTATTGTCAGGCACCTGTCCCAGACTAAAAATTTTTAAATGAAAAATTGGTAAATAATATTAACACCATGTTTTTTAAATATTTGAAAATCACAGGTATCATTTATATTCAATTTAAAAGGATAAAAATCAAGAGTGGAGTTCAATATTTTAGAGTGAAGGATTTTAAAAGTCACATCAAAGTCAGTCTCACAGGGTTTTTGTCTTGTCATGCTGCATTGCTATTTTAAGTTTAAACTCGAAAAGTAAATATTTATAATACGGGCTAAATTTCTTAATGTTACACTTAAAAAATCTGTGGTATAGTTAAAAATCGATGTGCAACTTTAATCCCAAAAAACATAAAATAATAATCACTATTTTTGCGTAGTATTTTTTGCAACATGTCCTGTAACCATGTATATTAATTTATCATATCATGAAATAAGAGGATATTTTGAAGTAAAAGAAAGTAAATTCTGAAAATATTAATTTTTTTCATATTTTAAAATATTTTCATTTCCTTTCACGCGCCCTTTATCAACATGTATAGTTTATATCCATCACAAATACATCCCTTGATCTGTAAGTTTCATATTTTAATACTCTTGGGTAAAAGAAAGCGCTAAATACAAAAAAAAAACTTTGCACGACTTAAAGCACTTAAGATTAACCATAAACTCATTGAACTGTGTATTTAACATTATGAGCTATGTCCTTAACATTTTTCCCCCTTGACAATAATCCTTGTATATATGTACATATTTCTAATTTAGAAAAATATATATTTTTTATTCTTTCAATCCTTTATTTTTATTTGTGCTTATACGGGTAAGTGTGATAACGGGCTTGTATAATACAAAAATGTTAATGAAAATAAATTTAGTTATGGATTTATAAAAAAAAAATTTCTTTGTATCCCTTACGAAAATTTATTATAGGAAAATCAGTATAGGCCCATTAATAATTTTCCTATCATGAAATTCCTATAATTTTTTCGCGATTATAGGAAAAATCACCGGAACATAATTATTATGGAAAATTAGTTATAGAAATGAATAATATTGAAATAAATATTCCAAAAAGTATAAGATACTCATAGCTTTTAGGTTTAATTATACCCACACAGTAAAAACTAGGGATTCATTTTTATCTGGGATCCTCTTTTGGGCGTTCTTATATGATCTCACAAATAGTCTTATTTTAGTACCAGTTTCTGTCTTGTTTAGTTTCCTAACTTCAGATTGATAAATGATACGAGATAGCGAATTAAATTGATTCAGAGGGTGCATTGTTTCAATTGTTCCAAACTTCACTCTTACAAAAAACAAAAAATGGATGAAATTAAAAATTTGTAAAAAGTAGTGTTGAACCGTCGAACTCAGACGTCGCGAACTTCAGCCCGATGGGTTACGTTGCTTTCTAAACTTGACAGATTAGAATTTGTTTTATCAGATTTAGTTATTGACAGATGATCCTCATTTCGAGCCTATTTCAATCCACAAATCGACCTTGTTTTATTAGATTGGCGGATCAAACTGAAGTGGGATTGTTTTGTTGCGTGAACTGTTTTAATACCGAATTCAGTTCTAAATCGAATCCTAGTTTTTACAGTGCACAATCTAAAAGAAGCTTGTTTCAAATATGTAAATATATGTACTTTTGTGTGAGTATACTTAAAAATAAACTATTAATTTATACTTTCCTCTACTTGTTGCACTAAGTATTTCAATATTTTAATATTAATAATTTCCATCATTATGTTACAATAATTATTCTCATAATCCCGATAAAATTATGGGAAAATCATAACTAGGCCCATAATGATTTTTCTATAATACTTTTTCATGAAGGGTAACATTAAGACTATATTTCTCATTACGTGTACAAAAAAGACGAATGTCATCATGTATTGCTTTATAATCAATTACCATAAAATCAACTGAGATGCCTTTAGAAAACTCAAATTCATAATTGTTTCTTTTGGTTTTACCATTTAATTCTTATTACATGATGAGCACCTATCGTTCAATTTTTTAAAGGAATTCATAAGTTCCTTTAAAATCCGTAATTCTGCCAGTATTGAAAAAATCAGATCAAAATCGAACTTTTCAATTCTGTATCACACTTTCATTTTTAACTATTCGTTATTTATGGATCCCATTTTTTATTCGTCAATACTACTACACTTTAAATTTATTTTACATTTATTTCTGGAATCAATTACATAACAATTTATAAATTATATATATATATATATATATATTTGTTTATAATATAATGAATACATTTCTTTTTTTTAATCCTTATATTTAAAAAATTGATTTTATATTACAGAGAAATTTTTTATTAAGGATTTTAAACACTTATTCCACATTTCTTTTAGAACACGTATGCTTGTTTATGCATTATTTTTCCATATCTTGGGAATTTTGAACATATTTTGCATATTTAAAATGATGTTTATATATCTGCGAATGAATTATAAAAATTTGTAGGCCATTTCTCGTCCAGAAAATATTCTTTTATTAATTATTTAATTATTTTGCCCTTATAACTGATGCATTTGTCAGCAGGAAGCGCAGCAGCGCCGCCAGCGGATTAGTTCATGGCTGGCATCAAACTTTAGCCAGAGCTCCTACGCAAAATTCGGGTAGGTCGGATAGGGCTGCTGCGGACACAGTACACGTGCGCGCACCTTCTTTCTCTCTATCTCTCTTCTTGTGAATCATAATTAAAATGTTGTATTTTCTTTTTTGTGTCATTAAATCAGATTAATCTGACTAACGTAAATTAACTTTCGTATAAAATTCTATCATGTCAAGATAGTAATTGTTTCAGTCATTTCATTTTATTTAATGATAGTTTTCTTCTCATTTTATATTTTCAAATTTCGCGGACATTTACATTGCTATGTTCAATTCTCAGAGTCAACCAATAAGAGTGCAGGAAAAGACCTAACGTTAGCTAACTTCTCAAGTTCACATCAATTTTATTATAGTAGATTCTTTATGAAACTACGTAGGGGTTTTTTGATTTGATATTAACTTTTTCTTTATGAACAATTTCGTGCTTATTTTTTGACCGAAAATCGAAACTTTTTTTTCAAGAGTGCAACATTTCTACAAAATTTGGTACAAAAAAAATCCTATGTAGTTCTCAAGCTAATATATAGTTCTTAAATATTCTTGGTTGTTTGTTCCAGCTCGCAAACTGAAGGAAAAATGTTTTCGGTCGCACAGTCTGTTTTTAAAAAGGCAACATACAAAACTTTCCTAATCGCCGCCATTTTGTATTTTTTTTCTGTACTAAAATACATGCTGATTGAGCCCTCCAAAAATAATTCCTATTCCTTTTGTCAAACTCACAAACAAAATTCTTGAAAATGTACCTCTTTTTCGGTCGCTAGAGAGGTGTTACCCCTTAATTTAGCCTTAAAATTATGCCCTTAATTATTAACCATTAATTATGATATAGGTCATAACGCGATTTAATGTTCATTTCACGTGTGCTTACGTTAACTTAACTTTAAGCCAGCGTAACTCCTGGGGTTCTTTTTTTAAACAGAGCATTGCATTTTTCAATGGGACATTAAATGAGCCTTAAATGAACCCTTAATTATAATATGGACAGATTTACAATTTGTGCATAATTTGTATTAAGGGTGGTTTTTGAGTATCAGGGGTTGCTTTTGGAAAATATGTGCTTGTAGGTTTGGTGAACCTGAAATGAGCCCTTAATTATGTTATAGGTCAGAACTCGATTCAATATTATTTTCACGTATGGTTCCGTTGGCTTAACGGTAAGCCAGCGTAACCCTCCTTTTTTAAAAAAAAGCAGGGGATTGAATTTTTCAATAGGGCATCAAATGAGCCCTTAATTATGACGTGATTCAACGTTTATTTCACACAGGGTTACATCAGCTTAACGTTAAGCCAGTGTAACCCGTGTTTTTTTTAATAGAGCCCATTGAAATGAGCCCTTAATTATGAAATAGTTTTAACTCAATTCGAACATGTGGTTACGTTACCTTAACATACCTCTGGAAATAGCATCAAGGCCAGTGTGAGCCATGCCCCAAACCGTAATTCAATCCAGATTCCAGTGTATACCTAAATATTTATACTTTACCAGCATATGAAAGTTCCTTACAAAGCGATAATTCTCGGATCTTTCCACATTGCGCTTGCGTCAAGGCAGTAACCAGATTAGTTACTGTTGTCGCACTTACTTAAAATTATTAAATAAGCAAAACAATTGTCTATAACAAATGATAATTGTAAAATAATTCTTTAATCAAAAAATAGACTTATAAAGTGAAAGTTAAAATTATTATTTAATTTTACTTCTTAAAAATAAATGATCGACTTTACATTCAAAAGAAAGAATACCTTTTTTATCATAAATAATCATTTTAAATCATTCTTAATATATTGATGCACTTTACAGTTATTATTTGTTAGGAAAACTTGATTTGCACATTTAAATATTTTGAATACGCACGCCAAAGGTAACCAAAATCTTCCAAGCTACTTTTTAATATAGGATCATTTATAAAAATGGCAAATATTAATTTGTGATAATGATTTATATGTGTATACCTCCCATAAGATATTTTAAACCAGATTATCTGAAAAACGCATTTTTTTACGGAAAGATAAAAAATTTATTTTTTATCTATTAAATTTGTTTACATGAAGAATAGTTATCAGTACAACAAAAAAGTTCATAATTGGCTATACATTAGGGTGGGTCGGAAAAACAAAAAATTGGAATTTCAATTTGGGACCAACGGGAAAAAGTGTATTTTCATATTACAATTTCAAGAAAAAAACCTTTTTGAAAATGAATAATGTTAAGGCCTGCCGCACTTGAAAAATGTAAAAAAAAATGTTTTTCTGATTTTTCTCTGAAAGTATTGATTTTATTAAAAAATGTTATTTAAAAAGTTTCTAGATCTTGGTGAAATACATCTTTTTTATTTGACTTATTTTTGCGTACGACCAATCGTTTCCAAGAAAAATCGAAATAACGATTTGAGAAAGTGAAAAATGCAATATTTTACTCATTTCTGTTATCCCAAACAGGTAAATTCTTATATGGGGTCAGTTTATATGCTGAGATGCAACTCTCTGCTTGTTTCAATGATACAGAGAACAACCCAGGACTCACGACGAGGACGTGGTTGCATATTGAGTCCCACCGCAGCCCGTCCCAACTACCCACCTTTCAGGGCTTAATGCTATATGCTACTCCATTACCTCAGCTTCTTTTTGGAAAATCTGTGATCTACTTTCGTTTCTATCTTCGGCATTTCCTGTCTTGATCGCAACCGTGTCCTTATGAACCCATCTCGATTTTTTTCTCCACAAACAGAAGCAGCAGCTTCTGTTACTGCTTTGACGCACCGTTCTATACTTTGAGTGTGGCATGGGAAGCGGAGAGCTTCATCGACAAGGGGATGCCTTCGATCATTAAAGAATGATCTAAGATCATCATCAGAAATATTAGCAAGAACTGGTGGAGCTGTGAATGTGTTGAAGTTTTGTTTCTTCCAATCTACAATGTCGTAATATTCTGTCGCGTTAAAGTTTAATTTTGGAGTTTGAAAAGTTCCAAAGGGAAGTTGACGAATCTTTTCTTTTCGGGGTCTACCTGTTTTTCTAGACTCTTTTTCCTTATTCTGCTGTTGGTTTGGTTCTTGGATCACGAGTTGTTTCTGTTTCTCATCGTCTCTTATTTTCAGTATAATTTGCAATCCCTTTTCTCTCACGGATAGCGTATCATCACAAATCATAGCAAGTAAAATTGTTTCAGGGTGTGCGCAGAAACTATTCCTTTCAATGACTTCGTGTACCAGCATACTTGAGTGATCCGGGAGGTATTTTGAACGGACGATCATTTCCCAAACGTGTTTTGCAGCAAACTGTATTGTCGGTTTACTTTTGATTAGAAACCAGCACGGTGCGTAAACTCTACGAATGAAAGTCACCAATAATACCAGCTTTTCTGATGGATTTTCTGTGGAAACGTATAGTCGTAGATCATGATTACAACTCGTGGTCCAAGAACCAAACCAACAACAGAATAAAGAAAAAGAGTCTAGAAAAACAGGTAGACCCCGAAAAGAAAAGATTCGTCAACTTCCCTTTCGAACTTTTCAAACACCAAAATTAAACTTTAACGCGACAGAATATTATGACATGGTAGATTGAAAGAAACAAAACTTCAACACATTCACAGCTCCACCAGTTCTTGCTCATATTTCTGATGATGATCTTAGATCTTTCTTTAATGATCGAAGGCATCCTCTTGTCGATGAAGCTCTCCGCTTCCCATGCCACACTCAAAGTGTAGAACAGTGCGTCAAAGCAGTAACAGAAGCTGCTGCTTCTGTTTGTAGAGAAAAAAATCGAGATGGGTTCATAAGGACACGGTTGCGATCAAGACAGGAAATGCCGAAGATAGAAACGAAAGCAGATCACAAATTTTCCAAAAAGAAACTGAGGTAATGGAGTAGCATATAGCATTAAGCCCTGAAAGGTGGGTAGTTGGGACGGGCTGCGGTGGGACTCAATATGCAACCACGTCCTCGTCGTGAGTTCTGGGTTGTTCTCTGTATCATTGAAACAAGCAGAGAGTTGCATCTCAGCATATAAACTGACCCCATATAAGAATTTACCTGTTTGGGATAACAGAAATTAGTAAAATATTGCATTTTTCACTTTTTCAAATCGTTATTTCGATTTTTCTTGGAAACGATTGGTCGTACGCAAAAATAGGTTAAATAAAAAAGATGTTTTTCACCAAGATCTAGAAACTTTTCAAGTAGCATTTTTTAATAAAATCAATACTTTCAGAGAAAAATCAGAAAAACCTTTTTTTTATATACATTTCTCAAGTGCGGCAGGCCTTAACATTATTCAATTTCAAAAAGGTTTTTTGCGGGAAATTGTAATATGAAAATACACTTCTTCCCGTTGGTCCCAAATTGAAATTTCAATTTTTTGTTTTTTCGACCCACCCTACTATACATCCATTGACACATTTTTTTTAAATTAATATTTAAACTTCTATAACTCGGTTTTCAAAATTATAGGGGCAATCAGTTCCCATAATATAGTCATAAAAATGATATTCAATTTCCCGCTGGAACATACTTTTAATTACGGTAACTGCACGTTAATATTGTCAAGGTCCATTAAGCTAGCAACTCCACAATCGAAATTTAGAATTTTTAATACCTCAGAATTTTGGGCTTTTTTAGGGCTTTTCTTGGGCCCCAATTAAAATTTTTGGGCTCCTTTACTTTTTTCAAAAAATCAATTTTTTTGTGGAGGTGCTAGCTTACATTACGCTAGCACCTCCACTTCCTAAAAACACAAAATAATGAAAATGCAATTCCACCAGAATTTTGGGCTTTTTTTGGGCCCTTGGAATCCAAAAATAAAAATTTCCCCAAAACAACCCTTAAGTTCCAAAATCAACCCCCTTCACAAAATTGGAATTTTTCGCGAATTCAATCCAGGCATATTTTTGGGCTTTTTTTGGGTTCCTCGAAAATACCCACTCCGATTTTTGGGCTCCAACCCTTAACATTGAACATCAACCCTTCAGCACAACGCAGATATGACTTTCTCAAAAAATAATCTTTTTGGGAATTTTATAGTGTGGATAGA
>CAKNXH010047434.1:0-12860 GCA_932178445.1 Andricus quercusramuli
ATATATATATATATATATATATAAGATATACCTTAAGATCATACGTAAGATCATGCATATGCATAAAAGCTTGCATTTCAATTCGTCAGTTCCGCGATTATACATTTCACGCCGTCAAGGCGGACGCGGACTTCTGAATCTCCAATGTCTTCATAACCGAATTGTTTTAAGTACAGCTTACATCGTTGCAAATGGCAGAGATCCTCACCTAAAGATGGTCAGAAACCACGAGATGATTGGCGAAGGAGCGTTCCTTTACAAAGCCGCGGAGCAAGCTGCCGAGACCCTTGGCCTGAATTTCAACATCAGAAGTGAGGAAAGTGCATTACTCTATCTAGATGCTTCACATCTAAAAGCCGAAGTAAAGAAAGCAAAGGTTAGAAAATTTCACCAAGAGCTACTCGACAAGCATATGCACGGAAACTTTCACAGAAATGTAGAAAAACAATCCTTGTCAAAGGAGCAAACTTTTGCTTTCCTCAAATCATCAGGGCTCAATTCAGGTACAAAGGGCTTTATTTCCGCGCCCGCATTTTATGTCAAGAAGTTCCCAGTGATAGGTGCAGAGCGTGTCATGCACACGCTGAGTACCTACAACACATGCTATCGGGGCGTCCGACCCACGCAGGAACAACGTATATCTATAGACATAACGCGGCCCTAAGAGTACTTTATTACCACCTTTGTCGCTCTTGCGGTGTTGGTCGCGACCCTGCCCTGCCGAACGCTCCAAGGGATATAGAGTCAATTGTCCGAAATGAGAAGTGCCAGATTTTCTAGAACTACGATTTTCGGGCAACAGTCTCCGTTGCGCACTCGAGGCCTGACATTGTTCTCCAAGACTTCGAGATACGAACGAGATTCGTGATCGAATTCTCGGCTCCGTCCGAATACAACATCACTGCAAAGGTGAAAGAAAAAGAGGAGAGGTATCAACACCTTAAAAGGGAGCTGCAACGACTGTACCCAAAATATTCGGTACGAGTAATTGTCCTTGTGATAGGTGCTCTCGGAGGTGCTAAATTATCACTGGTTCGTAACCTTAAAGCCATACCCGCGTGCCAAAAATATGCCAAGGCACTTGCGAGATGGATGCAGAAAGCTGTCATCCTTGGGTCGCTCCGTGTCCTCAAGACACACGAGGGTTTCGCCGGCCTGTCGTTGTGATTTCGTCGTACCCTGTGACCACCCATCTCACGGATGTGAGAGGTGACCATAGGTGTATTTTACCGCGGTTCTACTGGGGGCTATTGACATTTTCTTTTTAGATGGAAGTTGCTCTTAGTGGTACCCTGCGGTGGTTGTTTAAGTTTTTTTTAAATTATATATATTCATTTATTAAACATACCTTTCGGTTCACATAAAAATTCTGTTCAAACTCTTAAAACTAGTTTTGACGTAGCAATATCGAGATCCGTAATATTTTTTCTCCTTGAACATTCATGGCAACATAATTTTAGTGAAATGAAGAGAGAAAATATTTATTTTTCATTATAAATGCCGACACTATGCATTTGTTTATATTATTATACCATTAAGCCATTTCCGTTTCGGGGTAGGCGTTACTTGCTCGGTTGAAAAATAGTGAATAGGTATATAGGTATAAAGTAGCTCGGTATATGGGTATAAGGTATATGGGTATATATGTGTGAGGTATATATGTTTTAGATTGATCTGGAATTATCGTGTTATTTATTTAAATGACACGTTCATTCCGCAACACTGCTCCGACCCAGGTTGCTGATCAATCTCTCTAGCGATCACCCCAAGTGAGGAGTCTCACAAGGTTGTTATGCATGGTTCCCCATTTGGGCCCATTAGTATCCTAGGCCTTTGTTTCAGGCATCACTCACTCCACTGTTACTCTGTTTACAAACTATTTGTCGCCAAACTTTTCTTTCCTGGCATACTGCTCTAGCTTCCTTCACGTCCATGCATTTTTTCATGCAAGCTCTTGCGTTTTTATGGCTTCTTATGTCTCTTCGGATTAGTGTCTCATTCACAGATTCTAACCATTCTTTCGGCGGCCTACCTCTGGGCATTCTGCCATTTACTTTACCTTTATACACTTGCTTGGTCAGTCGTTCATCTTTCATTCTTTCAAGATGTCCGAACCACCTTAGCTGATTTCCTTCCCATATGTCAACTAGTGTCTCTCCTTTACCACATTCTTTGAGGATTGTCTCGTTTCGTACTTTGTCCATTAGTGTTTTCCCGCATATTATGCGCAGTGGTTTCATGCCGATCGCGTTGATTTTACTCCTGTCCTTTTCTTGGCAGGTCCATGTCTCGCTACCGTATGGTACAGTCGGTACGAAAATAGAGTTATGTATGGCCATTTTAGCTTTTTTTGATGTTTTCATTTGTGAGGATGGACCCTGCTCTACCGATAACCTGCTTACCCTTATTTATGCGCCTATCTAACTCCCCATCTATTTTTCCGTCGCTAGTGAATAGGCTACCCAGATATACGTACTTGTCAACTTGTTCTAATCTCTCATCACTTAGGACAATTTTGCAAATTCTTTTCTCACTTTTTCCCTGAAACACCATGATTTTTGTTTTATTTACGTTAATTTTGAGTCCCATGTTCTTCATGCTTGTATTAAGTTTATTCAACATTCTTTGCAAGTCTTCGACTGATTCTGCCATAACAATTTTGTCATCTGCGAAAGCTAATCCACGTACCTTGACGGTTTCGAGATCTACACCTTCTTCTTCGAAGATGGCAGTTCTTAGACACTTATCCGTGAATGTGATAAATAGTCACGAGGACATAACGCATCCTTGTTTCACGCCTTGCATAATATCGAACCAGTCACTCAGTTTCCCATTTTAGCGAGCTGTGCTCCCTTAAAAAGACGTATACAAAAACGAGTTGACCGACCAGATAGTTTCGCCAGGATGAAACCTTTTCTAATCGATGTATTATGTTGTTGCAAACAAAAAACCTCCGTGACATTTTTTCGTACCAATGGTCCGTAATTTGTTATTAACAAAAAACTTGCAAAATTGAAAAGGATTAAAAAATCGATACGAAATCACATTTATTATATATTATTGGCAAAAATAAACACTTTTTAACTCTTGTCATTTTTTCGAACAACGCTTCGTTTTCGAGCTACGAGTGCTTTAAGGTCGAAAAATAACCAAAATGCGCCATTTTCATACATTTTTATCTCGGTTTCTACTGGAGCTTTTTGAATTTTCTTTATTCGAGGTTACTCGACGAAAGTTATATTTTCATGCAAAATTTTTTTCATCCTGGCGACTTTCTTTCCCCTTTAAATATTTGCGATCAACAACTCGTGAAATTCACCGATTCTCCACGAGCGGGCAAGTAGCCGGAAAACCAAATATCGATTCGCGAACTATTGATATAGTAACTGTATACTTTTTAATTAATGTTAGTATCGCATAAATATCTAAGATTACGAATTATACCTAACATTTAAATGAAAAATAAAGAAATTTAATGTTGTTACAAGAAATGCATATAATAATAACTATTTATTAATACAAAATATACATTTATGCTTAATTATAAACTTTTATTTATATTTATTTCTATTTTTGTTTGTATTTCTAGATTTTTACATTTCATAGAGCAAGAGCACAGATCGCAACATTTAAAACCTTGTGATAAGCAAGAACAAATTTCTTCATCGCTGCAGTGCGACTTCCCACTGCAGGAACAAATGAATTTCTCTAGCATTTCCATGGCTGTATCTCCTTCAAAATAATTAAAGCCCAGTACGCTAGTGTGTACACGGAAAAAAAAGTTCATTAAACTTTCTTGAAATATTACAAGAGTCGGGGATGAGAGCGAACCTTGAACGTATTTTCTATATTCTGTACAACTTTCAGCATTTAATTTAGAACAAACCTACAATAACTCTACAAGAATTCTGTAAACTTTATATTGAACTCCGATTTGAAAAAGTTTAATAAAATATATAGAGAAATTCATGAAAGAATGTTGAAAACTTTCATAGAAATCACAATTGAGGTATTGAAAGTTTGTAATCACATAATTATAAGGTTTAAATACCTCAATTCAGTCAAATGAATAGAAAAACTCTTCGAAAAATGTTGAAAAATCTCATAGCAATTCTATTCGAAGTATTGAGTGTTTGTGAACTACTTCAATATAAGATCTATAGACTTCAGTTCTTTGAAATGAACTGCGCAGTCGCTACTGTGCGCAGGCAGCGACTTTTCCGCATCGCTCCCGCGTGAAAAAAAAATTAAAGTCTTAGAGAACATTAGCACACGTGGAAAATTAAAATATTAAGTTTGCCAATAACCGACACATCTCTAAATGGTAAATCCACTACCCGGGTGCACCGGAACGTGCACCAGGTCGTTCAAGACGTCATCTACGAGAACTTTTTTAGAGTCTAAATTGTATCAATAGCCAAAATAACTACCAATGGTGAGTCGACGATCAGGATGCACCGGAACGTGCACCAGGTCGTTTGGCACGTATTCTACGAGAACTGCTTTAAAATTCAAATTGTGTCAACATCCAAAATAATTAACAGTGGTGAGTCGACGATCCGGGTGCACCGAGTCGCGCACCAGGTAGTTTAGCACTTATTCTACAAGAACTTTTTAGAAATTTGAATTGTTTCAACCACCAAATTAACTACCGCCGACTCACAATTGGTAGTTATTTTGTCTATTGACACAATTTAAATTTTTGAAAAGTTCTGGTAGAATACGTGCTAAGCGACCTGGTACACGTTCCGGTGCATCCTGATCGTCGACTCACCATTGGTAGTTATTTTGGTAGATAAACCTCAAGATTTCTAAAGAAATCACCAAGTCAAGCTTCTTTCGATCGTTTTTTTATATTAAGAAAATATGAGAGAAAACAAAGTTTTCATATTTTTGTTTCGGTCTTGCGATCCATTTAGAAAAAATTGAAAAACTAAATCCAGTCAAAATTTCTTTTTATTGACGTTTTGGCCCCATCTGTGGGCCTTCATTAGAAACAAACATCTTAAGGAATAATCGGAGTCAATCGTAAATATACGTCGAAGCGAATGACAAAATTTTAAAATTTTGTGAAGTCAGATATCATTCTGAAGTTTTAAAAATCTTTATGAAGTTTGTAAGAAAAGTATTGGGCAACTATAAAGTCCAAGGAACTTTCCCAATATGTTCAAAAAGGTTCATATTTTGTAATTAAAATGCTGTGAAACAGCTAACAAACTGATGTTTTTTTACAAACTTCATAATGATTTTGACTCGATTTCTTTTTTTAATTTTTTCTAAATGTATCGTAAGACCGAAATAAAAATATGTAAACTTTGTTTTCTCTCATATTTTCTTAATGGTAGTTAGTTTGGCTATTGATACAATTTATTTTCTAAAAAAGTTCTCGTAGATGACGTCTTGAACGACCTGGTGCATGTTCCGGTGCACCCGGGTGGTTGACTTGCCATTTAGAGATGTGTCGGTTATTGGAAAACTTAAGATTTTAATTTTCAACGTTAAAAATTGAAATAGATTCAACTTTTTCCATGTCATATCTTATTCAATCGATTCAAAAAAATATATAATTGGGAATTCAATTTTTTAAATTATTTTCAATACAAGCCTTTAATTTCATATAACTTCTATAAACTTATTCTATATAGCTATATAACATCTTATTAATCTTGAACCTACTAGAATTTATAACCAAAAAAGAATTTGCGATTAAAAATGTTTTCGGAATTTAAAATTTCCAAAATTTAAAAAATGTCAAAGATCCCGAAATTTGTAATTACCTAAATTTTAAACTAAATTTTCGGAATGATATTCTTGAAATTACTAACATTATAAATATAAAACTCCAGAAATTTCAAATTTCCGAAATCATTAACCTAGAATTTTCAAATCACAAAAATTTGTCAAACATCCCTGCACAGCTGTAGCTTATATTTTAGATTTTTTTTTTTATACTACGAGTTATGTTAGCTGCGAGGTTTTCTTAGGAGCTCCAAATGCGTAGGTAGGGGGTTCGAACCCACAGCGAATAATCATTTTGATAGCGTGCGATTATTTGTGTAATAGTAAATAATTATGTACTTCAATATGTGAACAAATATTAAAGCATAATGATAATAATAATGATAATAAAAATGATTTTTTTAGGCTAAAAATCGGCCATGATTTTATAGAACTGTTCTCTATAGTTTAGAGAGTTCTCCTGTGTAGACTGTATATTAGCTGGACTTTTAGATTTTCTAGAACTATTCTACGTTTTTCGCATTTTAGGGAACTCTATATTAAATTTTGTAGAATAGTTCGATGCAATGTAAAACCAAGAAGATTTTAACTTTTAATAAATTACCCGTCGTATCCTCTACTATAGGACTAGTTCTATAAAATTTAATGAAATTTTTTTTCCGTGTAATATCCAGCCATATCGTGTTGGATCGAAAGATATTACGTTTGCAGATCTTGCTTGAGTCCATTCATTAACTTGCCATTTAACACGCATATTATTCTGTAACAACGCTGGCTCTGCCGGAGGTAATTTGTCTACTCGTATATTCTTAATAATTGTTATTTTATATCTTAAATGATTTATTGATGTTGCATTTTCTCTTTCAAAACCTTCCTTTCTTTTAGGTTTACTCGGAATATAAATCGCGCTTAACCATTTCGTCACTGAAACCAAAGCTTTTTGTACAGGTAAATCGACTATGTTCGCTAAATCTAAAATCATCGAACTCTGGATCAGACAGTTTGGAAAATCCAGCATACGCTTTCTTTTTTCCTATATTATGAAATGAGCTTATGGTATCGATGACGGTGATCAATTTCACTGTCTGTTTTGCGTGTATAGAACCATATAAACGGTTTAGAATAAAAATACTTATAGTGTGAAATCAAAAGTATGAAAACGTCCGTGTCTGGAGATTCGTGGAGAATCAGTGAATTTCACGAGTTTTTGATCGCAAATCTTGAAAGGGGAAAGAAAGTCGCCAGGATGAAAAAAATTTTGTATGAGAATATAACTTTCGATGAGTAACCTCGACTAAAGAAAATTCAAAAAGCTGCAGGAGAAACCGAGAAAAAAAATCATGAAAATGGCGCATTTTGGTTATTTTTCGACCTTAAATCGCTCGCAGCTCAAAAACGAAGCGTTTTCCGAAAAAATGACAGGAGTTAAAAAGTGCTTATTTTTGCCCAAAATATATAATAAATGTGTTTTCGTATCGATTTTTGTATTCCTTTTCAATTTTGCAATTTTTTTGTTAATAACAAATTACTGACCATTGGTACGAAAAAATGTCACTGAGGTTTTTTGTTCGCAACAACATAATACATCGATTAGAAAAGGTTTTATCCTGGCGAAACTATCTGGTCGGTCAACTCGTTTTTGTATACGTCTTTTTAGGGGTGCACCGCTCGCCTATTTACCCTTACACTCGCTTTACTACCTGTATATATTGTTTTTATTGCTGGTAGGAGCCCTTCATTTCTTGTTTCAAAGAAGCGTACTGTAAACTTTAATAAATATTTCCTGGAACCAAAGAAATTACAATTGACAGATTGAAATATTTCTTTAAATCAAAGAAATATTTATTAAAGACAAAAATATACATTTTAAACCAAATAAATGACTCATTGTTCCAAATGAATGTGCCATGAATGGGAATAAATATTTCTTTGAAATGAGAGTATGTGAATTAATGGAAAGAAATATATTTTAAAGTCAAGCAAATATTTTATTGGCTCATAAAACTATTTCTTTGCATCAAAATTTCAAGTATTTGAAGCAAAAAAAATATCCCACTGATTCAAACAAATATTTCTTTGGCCTAAACCATGCGCGCGAGTGCAATAAAGTAGTTCTTACTTAAACCGCAGTACATATTTTCCTGAATGAACAAACGGATTCTTTCAGCTTGAATTATAATTAACATTGTTATTATTATACATATTTAATTTAAACAACTCATATAATTTAAAATCTTGATGAACCTGAAACAGAAAAATTCGATGAAAAATCCACCTTCAGCAGGAATCGAACTTGGGTCCGTCGAGTGTCCAGTCCACAGCGATGACCACGACGCTGTCGCGACATGGAAATTCTAAGGTGGAAAGCCGTGTTTAACGCTCACCATAAATGCCAAAGAAATATTTCGTCGAATCAAAAACATGGATATAGAATTTAACAACATATTTCTTTGATCTAAAGAAGTATTCAATTAAAACAAATTATGCCAAATAATTAAATGTTCGATTTAAAAAAATAATTAATTCGTTGGAATAAATGTTTATTTGTTATAAATAATTTAATTCTAGTAAGAAAATGAAATATTTTCTTCAACTGGAGAAATAAATATTTATGTAAACACAATATCTTGTTCATCTAAATAAATGCTTCATTGGTATAAATGCATGATCTCTTTGTAACAAATAAATATATTTTTAATTTAATTATTATTATTTTGAATTAAATCATTATTGCTTTGATTTAAATAAACCTAAAGACTGGATTCAAGCATGCACAATTACTTGATTCAAATGCGTCCGAATCAATTCAAAGAATCGAACTCATTGAATCAAAAAAATATTTATTTGAATGACTAAGCAGATTTCAACGAATCTAGACTTTTGGAATCAAAGAAATGGTTTTCTTGAATGTAAAGAATATCTGTTTAAAACCAGAAAATATAACCAAAGAAGTTCTTTCTTCAGATCAACAAAAGATTTGTGTCTGGTTTAAATAAAAATTACTACTATGAAAGAATATTTTCTTGATGCTAAGAAATAGGATTCAAGTAAATGCATTTTCTTGGTTCGGAAAATTCTGTTTTCCAGTGTAGTCCAAAAGATACAAGTTATTGTTAGAAAATAATGCAATTTTAATTTTCATGTTTTTTTTTTCTTGAAGGAAATAGATATTGCTTGATTTTGTATCAACTTTGTGTATCAGACGGAAAGGACGTACAGAGAACACACGATAGACACCTTCTTAATATCTTATTGTACGCACACAAAAATATTATTCTATAGCCTAACCTTCACGCAAAGCCCTTCCCTAACGCAAAATATCACTAAAATAGTTACAAACATGAATTTTTATTTTTTTACCCTAAAACTGATAATTTTGAAATGTGTACTATTTTCAATTTTTTTAAATTGTCTTAAATCTTTATAATTCATCATGAAGATTTAGGGCAAGAAAAACATCCCTTACTGGCTATTATTCAATTTTCCAAAGTTCAACTCGTCTTATTTTATGCTGACAAGAGTTGGCAACAAAATATCGGTAAGGTAGGATATATAATGATTTCATTGCGATGACTATGTTGACTTCTGGCATGGTATTAATTTTTTTTCAGTTTCATGAACATACATTTATATTGAAAGAATATTTTTTATATCTGTATAATTTTTGCGTCGTGTTGACTATAATAATTTTTAGAATACAGTAAATATTTGCTGAATTAAATGTAATATTCCTTTGTCTCAAAAGAATATTTCTTCAATTCAAGTAATTATTTGATTGCAAATATTATGTCGACTTCTGGCATGGAATAAATATTTTTTTCAGTTTAATGAATATATATTTATATTAGAAGAATATTTTTCAAATTTAAACAATTTTCTCATTGTGTTCATTATGATAATTGTTAGAATGCAATAAATATTTGTTTAACTGAATGAATATTCATTTATCTTGAATAAATATTTCTTCAATTTAAGTCATCATTTCGTTGCATCAACGGCGATACCACGCTGAAAACACCAGTTCCCGTTAGATCACTGAAGTTAAGCAGCGTTGGGCGCGGTTAGTACTTGGATGGGTGACCGTTCGGGGAATACTGCGTGTTGTTGACCCGTCGTGGGTGTGGTGGACCCACACGGTAGTATTTATCCACCTAGAAACACTACCCGAATCGGGTAGTGAGGCAATGAACTTTCGAGTTCGAAATGCTAATCAATTTTTTTTTTTTTTTTTTTTCGTTGCATCAATTATATTAACTTATCGTGTCTAATAATTTTGTTTTCAATTCAACGAATATAGATTTATGGTGAAAGAATATTTTCTGAATTTAGATAATTGCTTCATTGTTATGATTTTGACAGTTCTTAGCATGGAATAAATATTTCTTCGATTGAATGAAAATTCATTTATCTTGAGTGAATATTTTCTTGAGTCAAAAAGAATTAATTAATTGCTCCAATGATGTATGAATTATTTAATGTTAAAACACATTTATTTGTTTCAAAAAATCGATTTCATTGGACTAAAGAAGGTGTTCTTTAGGCGCCTAAAACATATTCAATAAACCTAGGTTCCTAAATTCTAGGAAACCATTTTTTTGACTCGATATTTTCACTCTTGATGCGAAGAAATATTTTCTTATATCAAAGAAATATTACCAAAGAAATCATTTCCTTGAATTGATGCTTGAATCTTCTGCATCTAAAGAATATTAACTTAACTGAAGTAAACAATCCCGTGGTACGAAGAAAAAAAAAAACCAAAGGAACGCATGTCCTTGAATCAAGTAATTTTTTTTTTCAGTGTGTAATTTCCATTACCCTACGAATAAGTATTTTTGAGTATATTTTACCTACGGTACTTAGTAGGCTGATACCTCTGTAATTACTGCAGTTGCTTTTATCTCCTTTTCTTTTATATATTTTGGTACAATAATCGCCTTTCTCCAATCGTCTGGGACTTCTCCTGTCTCGAAACATAAATTTATGAATTCGCACAACCTGTGAGGTATGTACTCGCCACCGTATTTAAGCATTTCAGCGCTAATACTGTCTATACCAGCAGCCTTACCGTTTTTCAAGTTCTTAATTATATCTCTGACCTCAGTGACACAGACTTTTTCAATTGGGTTTTCTAATGCATTATGTTCTATGTCGTAGTTTTGTTGCCCTATATCTTCACCTCCTAATAGTTCTTTAAAAGAGTCTTTTAGAGCGTCTACTATCCCGTCTATATCATATAGCATTTCACCTTTACTGTTTCTCATGCTAACAAACTCTGTACTTTTACTTCCCTTCATCTCTTTAAATAATAGTTTCATAATTCCTTCAAAGCAGTTTTTTATTTTGTTCTCTTCTTCTGTTCTGGTTTTCTCTTTACTCTCTTTGACTAGTCGTTTAGTTTTCCTCTTTTTGTGTCTGTAATCATTTTTGAGTCTATTTCTCTCCTCATCGCTAAGACCTGTCATGTTCAGCGTTTTATTGTGCGATTCTTTCTTTTCTTTTTGGGCTGCCTTAATTTCATCGTTCCACCACGCATCGCCAGACTTTCTTCCTACCATCGCCGTACGACTCACTTCAATCGCAGTTTTAACAATGGTATCCCGCAATAAAGCCCACGCGCCCTCTATATCTTTATTGCTTTCAAGCGACTCCCAAATTGCCTTATCTATGTTTATCTTATTCTGAAAATCTATTCGCACTTCCGGTTTCTGTAAATTTTCGACCTTGATTCGCGTTTGTTTCGTTTGTTTGGTTCTCTTTCTTCTCCATCCCCGCCCTAAGTTCATCTTGGAGACTAAAAGGTAATGATCAGTATTGCATTCGGCCCCCCTCATGACTCTTGTATCTGTAACTAGTTCTCTTAGTCTTTCATCTGCGATAACGAAGACAATTATATTGCGGTTATTTCCTTTACACCAGGTGTAAGTGTGGATCATTTTATGTCGAAACCAGGTATTTGTAATAAATAGGCCCTTCTCTAAGCATAAGCTAACTAATTTTTCCCCGTTATAATTTTTTCTTGTTGGGTCCCCAAAATTACCTAGCACCCCTCCTGTATCTGTATCCTGACGTTGGACGCCGACCCATCCGTTCATATCTCCTAACGAAATTATTCTTTCACCTTGGTCGCGAGTTCTTATTGTATCATTTAATGTGTCCCAGAAGGCGTCTTTAACTTCCCTCGAATCGCTATCAACTGGTGCGTAGCACGCTATGATAAATAATCTTCTGATTCCTACCTTCATTCTAGCCCATAGCAATCTGGGTGATACAAAATTATGATCTATGAGATGTTGTCTTGCTTTTTCATTCATAATTAAACCGACCCCTTGACTACGATGTGATTCCCTATCTACTCCTGACCATATTTCAAAACCGCCTTTCAACACCCCATTTTCTATGTTTCTAATTTCGCAACCCTTTTTCTTCGTCTCAGGTACACAAAGAATATCTAGTTTCCTTATGTGCATAGTTTCTCGTAGTTCTCTTATCTTAAGATCACTCACTCCTCTAGCATTCCAAACACCCATTCTCCATTCATCGCCCGAAACTCGACCTTTACGTTTACCGAGTGCATGCTTTTCGTCAATCCAAGTTTCAGTCCATTCCGAGGCTACTTTATTGTTTGTATTATTCATGTTTATATTGTACTCCTAACTATCACCTGTATGCGCGAGATTTGTTTTGTGAGTCGAAATCATGCCCGAATTAAGCAGTGATTTGTCGTATGGTGGAGTCAAGCTGTAACGTTAGCACCAAAACTTCTGTTACAGGGGGGGGGGGGGGTAAGGACATGAGAAAGGAAATTGAGAGTCTGAATAGGTTGGTGATTTTTGCTGAAAAGGTCACCAGCCTTCAGCAGCGTTGTATTAGATAAGAGTTCATATGTAAATGTCACAGTGAAAGTAGGGTTGATTTAACGGCAAGCCTTTAGTAAAATAAACCTCTATTCCCTGGTATGAAATACGGTAAGATATGTAAAACCCACTGAACCGAGATTACAATAGTGGTGCAGTAAACATTACAGAAGGATCGGTACTAGAGATGGGACTCTCGGTAATCCGGCTACCGCGAAAGATTCGGCCTACTGCTGTACCTGCTTACCGAACACGTTACTGCCA
>CAKNXH010047435.1:0-13288 GCA_932178445.1 Andricus quercusramuli
TTTTTTTTTTGAACTTCTCAAGTGCTGTACTATTTTTAGAAGGTCAAAAAAATATTTGCTGGGTACCAGTAGAGGTGGAATTTCATGAGCTTTCCAACTGTTTTAAAAAAATGCCCTATCTCTTTTTTTCGCCGAAATATCTTGGTTCGAAGTCAGCAGTGATTTTTAGTAGCGCTCACGCGAGTCGTGCGCACAATTTCCGACGGTAGTGTATATATATATATATATATATATATATTCGGTTTCGATTCCTCGGGTTTCGGTTTCGATTCCTTTGGAATAGAACCGAAGGGCCTATGACAAATCCACCGAACGCGTCCTCGGGTTGCGGATAGAGGGTCCCTGTACCAAGGGTTTCCGCTGAATTTGGTTGCAATACTTAATAAGCAGTCGCGGACAATTGTCCAAGGAATGTCCTGAAGGAATAACCCCTAAGCGAAGGCGTAAGAACCGTGCCGAAAGCTGAATGGCACCTGGGTGAGGTGTCTTTAACGATGACCCTGGGATAACGGGCGACCTCTCAGAGTATCAGCCTTATCCTTACACGCGGGGCTCTAAAGGATGAACGAAACCTTTCCCTAGCTGCTCGTGGGAACAACAATGAAACCATCAAAACACCAAAATGTTGTAGATGCGGTTCAAAACGATCGAACGAAGCAGAGCACCCGACAATGGGTCGGCAAACAATGCCGATCATCCTAAAGTTCAGGACGGATCAACTCAAGAATGACCTGCTAGACTGCTATGATGCCAACATTATCCCTGTTAGCGGAGGCTTTATGGCGCGTGTGCATACTTTGTGGTGCCAGAAATACCCACAGCTTCAGCACGTTTCGCATCAGTCTGCGAAATAAAGCCGACTACGGATATGTACGCGGAGCGCTTCCCCAACCGCTGCTTGATCAAGCTGCAGACGATGATAAAGCGACATTAAGACCAACCGCAGAATGCAGGCACCTTCTAAAAGATGATCGCAATTTCAGTACAAGGAGGAACATCAACATGCAAGTTCCTCTTAAGCCCCAAGATCTGGCTGAAATGGATGCCTCCCTTCGTGGAGATATCTCGCAAGAGTCCGACCTCTCGACCATCAATTGCTTAGTTTATGGTGCGGCGAGAGCTTTGGCTGATTCAAATCGAAGGCTAAAACCGACGATGGATCGAAAGACCAGAAGACGCTTGCATCAACTGAACAAGAAAATTGGATGGGCAAGACAGAATGCGTCCCGTGTTCAATGTGTGATTGACCACATAACATCTGGTAGACCGTTTACGGGAAGGGTTCGAAAGTTCGCCCAAGAACTAAGGATCTTGAATGAAACACTAAACAAGTCAAAGCTGCTGACAATCAAGCAGCATATTGCTGATAAAATAAGGCTGTTATCTGACGCAAGGAGGAGAATACAGAAGAGGGAGAGGTGGATCAGGGAGAATCGACAGTTTCTCGCAGACCCATCATGCCTCTTCGGTGATCCCCCTGTTTTTGTAAGAAAATCCACCCAAGCCCAAGGAGGTAGAGACTTTTTGGAGAGTGGTGTACCAGATTCCAAAATCACTAGAGTTGAAAGAAGATACTGACAATATCATCCGCTTCAAGGAGTTTTGCGACAATCTCATAAAATCTGAGGAGGAATGTCCATTTGTCACTGCCGAAGAGGTGAAAGAAACACTTAGAGGCACGAAGAACTTTTCCGCTGCTGGACCAGATTGTATCAAGAACTTGTGGTGGAAGAAGTTTACTTTTATACACCAACACTTGGCCCGCATATTCACCTCATATTTGAAGTCGGACATGCTCATTCTACAGTGGCTGGTGTTAGGACGCACTATACTCCTACCAAAAAAAGGCATTTTGTCCAGACCAGAGAATTACAGGCCAATAACTTGTTGGAACACACTGTATAAGATCTTTACAGCTGTCCTAAACAACATGATTGTTCGACGAATTGAGCCTGTATGACGAGAGATGTACGAACAACGTGGCTCGAAAAAAGGTGTAGCAGGCTGTCGAGAGAACCTGCTAATTGACAGGTGTGTCTGTAAAGACGCTGCAGCCTATCAGCGCGTCCTGTCAATGGCCTGGATTTATTACCGGAAAGCGTTCGATTCAACTGCGCATAGACTTATCATCTGTCTGTTGGAAAGCTTGAAGATACATCCACACATAGTGAGATGCATAGCGAGATTGATGCCTCTTTGGAAAACTAGATTTTCCATCTCACCTAGGAATTATTATCTGACAACGAACAACGTCACCTTCCAGAGGGGCGTCTTTCAAGTGATACCATGAGCCCTTTGCTTTTTTGCATCACACTTCTACTCCTATCTCTCGCACTACGAAATTCTCCTGGATACCTCTGTGACGATACTAATCGTCCCGAGCATAAGGTCACACATGTATTTTATATGGATGATTTAAAGATCTATGCCTCTGGTAAAAGCAAACTTCAAACTGCTATAAATATCGTCAAGAACTACACAGGAGAGATTGGGATGGACTTTGGTTTGGACAAGTGTGCCAAAATTCATCTGAAGAAAGGAAAGATTAATGGCGTTCCCAAGGACCCTGAGCTTGTGGATATAAGTGTTATTAGACATCTTAATACTGGAGAGACCTAAACATACCTGGGCGAGCCTCAAAGCCGCATTCAGGACGTAACATCAGTGAAGGAGTCTCTCCGAAGCAGATACAAGCATCTTCTTCGACAGATTTGGTCTTCCAATCTGTCGGCGTTGAACAATGTATCTGCGACTAACATGCTTGCCGTCCCGGTTCTACTCTACTCGTTTGGGGTGGTCCAATGGACGAAGAACGAGCTCAAGGCCCTTGATGTCACCACACGTACGATCATGCATATGCACAGCAGCTTGCATATCCATTCGTCAGTTCCGCGATTATACATTTCACGCCGTCAAGGCGGAAGCGGACTTTTGAATCTCCAGTGTCTTCATAACCGAATTGTTCTAAGTACAGCTTACATCATTGCGAATGACAGAGATCCTCTCCTGAAGATGATCAGAAACCACGAGATAATTGGCGAAGGAGCGTTCCTTTACAAAGCCACGGAGCAAGCGGCGGAGACCCTTGGCCTGAATTTTAACATCAGAAGTGAGGAAAGTGCATTACTCCGTCTAGATGCTTCACGTCTAAAAGCCGAAGTAAAGAAAGCAGAGGTTGGAAAATTTCACCAAGAGCTACTCGACAAGCATATGCACGGAAACTTTCACAGAAACGTAGAAACACAGTCCTTGTCGAAGGAGCAATCTTTTGCTTTCCTCAAATCATCAGGACTCAATTCACGTACAGAGGGTTTTATTTTCGAAAGCCAGGACGGTGTCATTCCCACCTTAGCATACCGTGACCCCATATCATGTCTATCAGAACACATACTATCAGGATGTCTGAACCACACAGGAACGACGTATATATATATAGACATAATGCGGCCCTAAAAGTACTTTATTACCATCTTTGTCGCTCTTATGGTGTTGGTCAATATCCTGCCCTGCCAAACGCTCCAAGGGATATAGAGTCAATTTTCCGAAACGAGAAGTGCCAAATTTTCTGGAACTACGATTTTCGGGGAGGAATTTCCGTTGCGCACTCGAGGCCTGACATTGTTCTCCAAGACTTCGAGAAACGAACTATATTCGTGATCGAATTCTCGGCTCCGGCCGGATACAACATCACTGCAAAGGAGAAAGAAAAAGAGGAGAGGTATCAAGACCTTAAAACAGAGCTGCAACGACTGTACCCAAAATATTCGGTGCGAGTAATTGTCCTTGTAATAGGTGCTCTCGAAGGTGCGAAACTATCACTGGTTGGTAACCTTAAAGCCATAATTGCGTGCCAAAAATATGCCAAGGCACTTGCGAGATGGATGCAGAAAGCTGTCATCCTTGGGTCGCTTCGTGTCCTCAAGACACACGAGGGTTCCGCCGGCCTGTGGTTGTGATTTCGTCGTGCCTTGGGACCACCAATCTCACGGTTGTGAGACGTGGCCATAGGTGTGTTTTACTGTGGTTCTACTGGGGGCTATTGACATTTTTTGGATGGTAGTTGCTCTTAGTGAGACCCTGCGGTGGTAGTTTAATTCTTTATATATATATATATATTAGACTGGTTAAAAAAAATCGAATTTTTTTCTTAAACCCCCACATAAAAATTTCTGGAAAAGTATAAAAAGAAGCCTGTGAAAAGCGTTGCTCCTAATGTTATTATTCCGAGGTCGCTCATCGCGAATTTCTATTTCCCATTTAAATAGCATGTGAAATTTTTTTTTTAATTTGTACTTTTGTAACTCTTGAACGGCTCAATAAATGGCTAAGGCCATAACATATTCTCGTAGGGAATTCGACGCTCTACAAAAAAAGGTCTCTTATGATTTTTTCATGAACTTACTCCTTCAAAAGTTATTTAAGGTTAAAGTTGAACACATAATAAATTTATCGTTTTTTGTCTTAATTTTTGGCAAAAATTGAAAATTTATCACTAATTATCGTAATAGTTTTTTTTGTTGAAATTTTATAGTTCAAAATTTTTTCTAAAAAACAACAATCTAACTCAAATCATCACATTATCAAGTTTAATATTGTTTGAAAATTTGTCTTTTATTTTTCTACTTTTAATAACAAATAACTTTTAAATCATGAAGATTTGAAATTTTCTACTCGCCACCTAAAAAACATGCGATTGCATTAACATAAATTTCAGCAAAAATGACCAACAACCTACAGGAATGACAAGTATTCTGTTTTAACTATAAAATTTCCGAAAGAACTATTACGATGATTAGTGATAATTTTCAAATTTTTGATAAAAATTAAGGCTATGTAACGAGTGGGTCACGTGACCGGATTCCTACCTTACCGACAGTTTTTTTATTTGTCAACTTATTTTCACACGAATAGCCACATCGAGTTGAAAATTTGGGATAATAAATAAGAAGCACTAAGGAAGGCGGCTCTGGTCCTAAATTGTGATAATCATGAAAACAGTTTTGTTCGTAAAAATTTTGTTGTTGCTTTTTTTCATGATTATTACAATTTAGGACGAGAGCCGCCTTTCTTAGTGCTTCTTATTCATTATCCCAAATTTTCAACTGGATGTGGCTATTCGTGCCTGAATAAGTTGACAAATGAAAAAAGTGTCGGTAAGGCAGGAATCTGGTTACATGACACACTCACGTCGAATTCCCTACAAGAAAATGTTGTGGTCTTAGCAATTCATTAAGGCGCTTCTTCAGGGCTTCATTTTTAGCCCATGTACTCGCTTTGACATGTTTCCTCCTACAAGAATGAATTGTTCGATGTAATATCTTAACCACATAATCTCACGGCATTAATAGCCAACAACCTTGTCTCTTTTTTTTGAAAAATGGTCTTGTTTTTTTTTTAATTAATCGAAAATGTGCTTCATTTGTGCGCCTAGAAATGAGCAATCAGCCACCGGAAAAGTACCCACGGTGAACCGAAAACAGGCGCTCTGAATTTAGAGCCCAAATCAGAATATTATAGCGTGAAGTTTTTCGGCGGTACTTGACCCCGGGGGGGTCGGTCGCAACTCGTCCGTCCTTTCCATTGTTACAGCATCACACGATTCGAGCCGCTTAAACGAAATTGATTATCATATCATAAAAGAGAGGTTGCGATTATATCTCGAAAACTGAAGCCGATTCTCTCTTCACTCATTGGTTGAATTTAAATTCGCCGCCTATGCTTTAGAATCGATATTAGAATCGAGAAGTGCAGTCGAGAATCATATTAAGGTTAAGAACAGAGCTGCGTATTATGAAGCCAAGCCATGTGCACTATTTATGTGCACATTGATGTTTGATGATAGCTGACGATATAGACGTAAGAACTCATCGCATGGGGGGAGGTGGCTCCAGTTTAAAAGGGGAAAACCAGCTGGATGATGGTGGCTAAGAAATCTCGTCGTTGTGCCGACTATGTACGTTCCCCGGTTCCCCCCTTATCAATTGAGAGTGACACCACGAGTCACTCACGCTGAGTCTATGAGTTCTTACTTCTTACGTCTTACGGTTGATTCCCGAGTGATTCGTTTGGTGGTGGTGAATGCTAGGGATACAAGTCGAGTCCGGGGTTTGAATTGTACAATTTTGTCTGACTATTAATCCATTTAAAATTAAACAATTTACATATTTTGAAAACAGATATTGAAGTTTTCCAACATTTAAGTCGTCAGTACTTAAAGAAATGAAAACGTTCAATTTGATTAAATTTCAAGTTTTTGTAAAATATTGTTTCAGTCTACAATGTTTCAATTTTTATCCATTACGTGTCAAATTTGAAAACAATTATTATTTAATTAGTAGTAATAATAGTATCTTCATTAAAATGAGCAACTACAAAATGAAAATATGTACAATTTGAATGTTACAATTTCAATTCTTTTACTTAAAAACAGTTCCATTTGTAAATAACTTTAAGATATAATGAGAAGTTTAAAAAAAATTAGCCTTTTGAGAAAAACGAAATATTTCATAGAAAGTCTAAAACAAAATGTAGATTTTTGAACATTTTGAAATTTAATTTAAAACGTTTTTATGAATTTACATGATCTTCAAATAATTAGAAAATCGAAATATCTACACATTAAACTGTTGTTCCCGCCTGTATTCAAAGGCAACACGGGTTCCAATGTGTATCGCCACCTTCTGTGTCTTCAAGGACTTTGTTCATATATGTGTGAGTAAATCGACAGACAAAGCGATTTTAAGAGCTCGGTCATTATAATGTAATTATTGTTCTCTAAGTGCAGTTGTTCAATAAAACACATTATTTCCAACAGGTTATGGGGCCCAGAACCCTAACTGCGCTAATTTTGTGTTTGAGAAAGTCTTAAATAGACTGAAAACTGAAGTGAAGTTACGGACGCTAAAATCTAACCTAAAAAACGAGTTTCGTGTTTTGTCGAGGCGTGGTTGTATTCCCCGTTGAAAAAACAAAACTAACCTCAAAAACGAAAATGTCGTGTTTTGTCTAGGTGTGGATGCGCGTTCGTGTTTTGAATAATAACCTCAAAAACTAAAGTGTCGTGTTTTGTCGAGGCGAGTCTCTGAAGTTAACCTTAAAAACAAATGTTCCTTGTTATGTGAGGTTTATACCATTTTTTTTAAATAGGAAAAAATCGCTGAACTCAGTGTATAAAGAAAACAAAAACTGAAAAATCATGTCGGGTCACACAGTGCACATTGAAAAATTGGGGAAAGAAAATTTCGATACATGGAAGCTTCAGATGGAAGCTATCCTGATTAAAAATTATTTTTGGTCGTATGTAAACGGAACTAAAACTAGACCAGAAGAAGATGCAGCTAATGCAAATGCAGTGGCAGCTTGGGATAAAGCTGATCAGAAGGTTAGAGCAGACATAATCCTATCTATGAGTCCATCAGAGTTATGTCATATCAAGCACTGCGGAACATCAAACGAAGTGTGGAGAAAGCTCGAGGAAGTTTATCACTCGAGAGGACCAGCTCGCAAAGCAACGCTATTAAAACAACTGTTATTCATAAAAATGCGGGATGGTGAAAATATGATGGAGCATCTGAACAATTTCTTTGGCACGGTGGATAAATTGGGTGAAATGGAGATTTTAATAGCTGAAGATCTTCTCGCCATATTATTACTTTACAGCATTCCTGACAGCTACGAAAATTTCCGTTGTGCCATAGAAGCGAGGGATGATCTGCCTACGCCTGAGGCTCTGAAAATTAAACTTCATGAAGAGTACAATGCTAGAAAAGAAAAGGAAATACAAAAAGAACAGCATTCCCAGGGTGCATTTTATGCAAAATCGGCTGGAAATAGGAATGAGCCGCAACAATACAAAAATGATTCGCAGAAGAAAACCGGCGAACCAAGTGGCAAGTCTAATAATCGGAATGGGTCAAATTCACAGAAAAAACCCTACAAGTGCAATTTTTGTCACAAGTTAGGACATAAAGCAGCGGACTGCTGGAAGAAAGAAAATAAGAAGCAGAGTACTTCAAATGTAGAAGAAGCGTTCGCAGCTGTTGTGATTTCGGAGCCGGAGCCAATCAAGGAAGAAACTTCGCGATTCAAAGAATGTGATCGTCTCAAGAATGTAGTGAATTCTGTAGCTGTCGAAGAAAGAGCCTCAATAGCAATTGCTATGAATGCTGAGCCAACGTCAAACAATGATTGGTGTTTAGATAGCGGAGCGACGTCACATATGTGTCACGATAGGAGTAAGTTTACAGATTTTCATCCTGTGGCAAATTTAAAGGTACGTTTAGCAGTAGATGTAACAACTCAAATTATCGGAAAGGGTACTGTTTATCTTACTGTGCCAAACGGCCGTAACCAAAAAACCATAAGACTAGACAATACTCTTTGTGTACCGTATATAAAAACTAACCTCCTATCTGTTTCGAAAACAACTGCAAAAGGGTACGAGGTCAATTTCAAGGACACCCACGCAGTCGTGTTGAATCGAGACGTTCAGTCTGTTCTGAAGGCCAAGAGAAGAGGTGATCTTTACTACGTTGAGTCAACAGTCGAATCCACAGCTGCAACAAGTTCTAAAGCAAGCGAATTGGAAGAATGGCATAACGGATATGGCCACCTCAACGAGAAAGATTTGAAAAAACTAATTTCGAAGAGTATGGTAAGTGGTATGTCGCTTGAGTCTTTTGAAAAGATGTCTTTTTATGAAATCTGCGTCTTAGGAAAACAAAGTGCAGCACCATTTCCTAAAGTATCGCTGACAAAAAGCGAAAAATTGCTTGAGCTCGTCCATTCAGATGTTTGCGGACCGATGAGGACACGATCAATTGGTGGTGCAATATCCTTTGCGACTTTTATTGACGACAAGTCTAGGTATGTAGAAGTTTTTTTTCTGAAAGCCAAAAGCGAAGTCAAGGAAGCTTTTCTGAAATTTAAAGCTTTGGCAGAAAACCAGACTGAAAGCAAAATAAAAATTCTGAGAATGGATAACGGACTCGAATATTGTGGAGCCGAGTTCGACAAAGAAATTGAACAAGCTGGGATTAAAAGAGAAAGAACGGTTGCGTATACCCCTCAGCAGAACGGAACAGCGGAGCGTATGAACAGGACACTTGTTGAAATGGCAAGATGTTTATTGCTCAAAGCCAATTTACCATCCACTTTCTGGGCTGAGGCTATCGCAACTGCAGCCTACTTAAGAAATCGATGTCCATCGAGAAGTTTAGATGACATTACGCCGTTCGAAGCAAGATTCGGTCGTAAACCAGATGTTTCAAATCTGAGAATTTTTGGCTGCCCAGCTTATACTCTCATCAAAGAAACAGGAAACAGCAAAATTGGACCGAAGTCAAAACCAGGTATCTTCGTAGGTTATCCGGATGAGTCAAAGGCCTATCGAATATGGGATCCTGAGTCGAGAAAGATCATCAGAAGTAGAGATGTGGTTTTCAATGAAGCATCAAAGGGGTTTCCGGATGCAGGAAAACAAGAAGAATTCCTGGAGTTCGAAATCTATTTTCGCCACCCTGAAACTGAAGATGTCAGTGCAGAAATGGAAGCTGAAAATCAAAATGAGAGCAGCGAAGGCGAGACTGAATCAGAACCAGGAAATCAAATCGAGTTAGAAGACAACACTTCCGAAGAATCTAAAGAACCTTCTCAACAACTTATTGACGAAATTCAGTCTACTCCGATCAAGAGGGGGCCTGGACGCCCCAAGAAAATAAAAACAGGTAAACCAGGAAGGCCAGAGAAATTATATAATACAGGACAATTTGATTATGAAGCAAATTTGGCATGCGATGAAATCACCGATCCAACAGTTGAAGAGGCAATGGCTGGACCCTATGCCAAGGAATGGATGGAAGCAATGGAATCCGAATTCAACGCCCTTCAACGAAGCAAGGCCTGGATTTTAGTAAAACGACCTACAAACAAGAAAGTTATTGGTTGTAGATGGGTCTTAAGAAACAAATTCAATGCAGACGGAAACGTGGAACGGAGGAAAGCTCGATTGGTAGCGAAAGGCTTCTCTCAACGGCCGGGAGTGGACTTTCAAAAGACTTTCGCGCCAGTCGCCAGACTTAGTTCAATACGAATCCTCGTAGCACTGGCTGCAGAATTGGGACTTATACTATATCAGCTAGACGTCGTGATGGCATATATCAACGGTGACCTTGACGAGGAGATATTCATGGAGCAAGCCGAAGGATTCATCACCCCGGGAAACGAGGAAATGGTTTACTCGTTGGAAAAATCTTTATATGGACTGAAACAGTCCGGAAGGCAGTGGTTCAAGAAACTAGACCAAGAATTACGAGAATTTGGATTAAAGCCTCTAAATGGCGACAAGTGCGTTTATTTCAAGAAATCAGAAGACATTTACATCATCGTTGTCGTGTACGTAGATGATCTCATCGTCGGAACAAATAATGCAGAAATCTACTTGAAACTGAAAAAGGATTTGGCAAGTAAGTTTCAAATGAAAGATCTTGGATCTTTGCATTATTGCTTGTGTATTGAGTTCCAACAAGATCCATCAACGAAATCTGTCGAAATGTATCAGCGGAAATACATTGAAAAAGCCCTCGCAGACTACGGAATGGAAGAATCTAAACCGATGTCAACTCCTCTCGATGGCAACAGCAAGCTGAGTAAGAAGATGGGACCGACAACTGAAGAAGAAGTCACCGAGATGAGCAACGTACCTTATCAATCGCTCGTTGGAACGCTGATGTATTTAGCAGTGTCATCGCGTCCCGACATCGCTTACACAGTCCAGCGTACTAAGCCAATTCAATGTCAATCCTGGCAAGGCGCACTGGGCCGCAGCAAAACGGGTGTTACGATATCTTCGAAGTACAAGTGACCATGGCTTAATTTTCCAGAGGACTAATAGTAATTTAGTCGGATTCGTCGATGCAGACTGGGCCGGAGACATTGACGACAGAATATCCTACACCGAATACGTTTTTAAACTGGCTGGTGCCGCAGTTACATGGGAAGCCAGGAAGCAGAAAACTGTCGCCCTATCCAGTACTGAAGCCGAGTATATGGCTCTCAGCGAAGCAGCTAAGGAGACCGTTTATCTGCGAAACCTTTTGAAGGAGATTGGATTCCTCGAGTGCAAAGCTGAACCAACGATCGTCTATTGTGATAATCAGGCAGCGCAAAAGTTGATGCGTAATCCCATTCATCACTCACGCACCAAGCATATAGACATCAGACACCACTTTGTGAGGGAAGTTTTTCAACGTGGAGAACTGGACATCAAGTACCTGCCCACCGACCAGATGATCGCCGACGTTCTCACCAAAGGCCTATTTGGGCCAAATCATCGAAAGTGCATAAGTGGACTAAGGGTATTAAATGTTGTAAATTAACCCGCGTTGAGAGGGGGCGTTGTTCCCGCCTGTATTCAAAGGTAACACGGGTTCCAATGTGTGTCGCCACCTTCTGTGTCTTCAAGGACTTTGTTCATATATGTGTGAGTAAATCGACAGACAAAGCGATTTTAAGAGCTCGGTCATTATAATGTAATTATTGTTCTCTAAGTGCAGTTGTTCAATAAAACACATTACTTCCAACATAAAGTTACAATTTTAATTGTTTTATTTAGAAACAATTTAATTTGTATATAACTTTGAGATATATTGAGAAGTTTTAACAAAATTACCTTTTTAAGAAGTACGAAATATTTCATAATACTGAAAAGTGTTTATTATGATTCCTAAGAAAATTGATAATTCACACAATTCTCAAAACATACTCTCGATAATTTTATAAGCAATTTTTTTCTTTTTCAAAATATTATAAACAAAATTTATGAAAAATTTGATAGATTTTATTAAATGTGTACAAGTTATGAAAAAAATTCTAAAACAATAAAAACTTTATAAATATTTCAGAAAGTCTAGAACAAAATGTAGATTTTTGAACATTTTGAAATTGAATTTAAAACATTTTTATGAATTTCACATGATCTTCAAATAATTAGAAAATCAAAATATCTACAATTTGAACGGTACAATTTTCATTCTTTTATTTAAAAACAATTCAATTTGTAAATAACTTTAAGATATATTGAGAAGTTCTGAAAAAATTAACTTTTTAAAAGTACGAAATATTACATAATGCTGAAAAGTGTTTATTATGATTCCTAAGAAAATTGATAATTCACACAATTCTCAAAACATACTCTCGATAATTTTATAAGCAATTTTTTTCTTTTTCAAAATATTGTAAACAGAATTTATGAAAAATTTGATTGATTTTATTAAATGTGTACAAGTTATGAAAAAAATTCAAAAACAATAAAAAATTTATAAATATTTCAGAAAGTCTAGAACAAAATGTAGATTTTTGAACATTTTGAAATTGAATTTAAAACATTTTTATGAATTTCACATGATCTTCAAATAATTAGAAAATCAAAATATCTACAATTTGAACGGTACAATTTTCATTCTTTTATTTAAAAACAATACAATTTGTAAATAACTTTAAGATATATTGAGAAGTTCTAAAAAAATTAACTTTTTAAAAGTACGAAATATTTCATAATGCTGGAAAGTGTTTATTACGATTCCTAAGAAAATTGATAATCCACACAATTAACAAAACATACTCTTGATAACTTTATAAGCAATTTTTTTCTTTTTCAAAATATTGTAAACAAATTTTATTAAAAGTTTGATTGATTTTATTAAATGTGTACAAGTTATGAAAAAAATTCTAAAACAATAAAAAATTTATAAATATTTCAGAAAGTCTAGAACAAAATGTAGATTTTTGAACATTTTGAAATTTAATTATAAACATTTTTATGAATTTCGCATGATCTTCAAATAATTAGAAAATGAAAATATCTACAATTTGAACGTTACAATTTTAATTCATTCATTTAAAAACAATTTAATTTGTAAATAACTTTAAGATATATTGAGAATTTTTTAAAAAATTAACATTTTAGAAGTACGAAATATTTCATAATGCTGAAAAGTGTTCATTACGATTCCTAAGAAAATTGATAATCCACACAATTATCAAAACATACTCTTGATAATTTTATAAGCAATTTTTTTCTTTTTCAAAATATTGTAAACAAATTTTATTAAAAGTTTGATTGATTTTATTAAATGTGTACAAGTTATGAAAAAAATTCGAAAACAATAAAAAATTTATAAATATTTCAGAAAGTCTAGAACAAAATGTAGATTTCTGAACATTTTGAAATTTAATTATAAACATTTTTATGAATTTCACATGATCTTCAAATAATTAGAAAATCCAAATA
>CAKNXH010047436.1:0-20261 GCA_932178445.1 Andricus quercusramuli
TCCTTTGCCTGCTTAGTCAAGCTTTGTTTATAAAATACCGGTGCGGACCGATATGAGTTTTCTGAAAGAACACATTGTGTGGCATTTACATTACGCATCTACATTTAGAATTAGGCTAATTATATTTCCTGAAGAAGATTAATCAATTCTATCACTTATATCCAGAAAATAATAACAAAAGAGAGAGAGAGAAGGAGAGAGAAGGAGAGAGAGATGGAGAAGGAGAGATAGATGGATAAGGAGAGAGAGAGATGGGCAAATAGAGAGACCGAAAGGCTCCTTTCTGTGGGTGAAGAAAAGCGAGCCTCCGGTCTGTGCCATAAGACACAACGTGTGTGTCACAGGCCTGCGTTACACTATGCAGTCGTGGTTTCATTCGAAGCAGGCGCGACTCCCCATATCGAGGCCTAAGATGTTTACACATCAAAACTCTTCAATGTTTTATGTCATCTGCTATGCGAATGAGTTTTGCAGTGCGTGGTGAGAAACATGCACTGCAGATTTTTCGCGAGCTTTATCAAAATGATAATAAAAATTTCATTAGAATTAAAAAATTAACCATAGAAAATGATAAAAAATATCCATTCACATTGCAATAAAATAAAAAATAACATATCGTTTGTTCACAACTTCCGTTTTTTAAATGTACCTGCATCTCACCTCAACACCCATGAGGTGCCGTTGATTATACCACCCGTCCACGCAGGGCAGGGTGTTAGTCTCGGTAGTACTGTCTTTTGTTGCTACCTTGAGCCCAGATAAGGACCGGAATCTACCCCAAATCGACCCCAGCTAGACCGATGCATATATAAAAAAGGGTTAAGCAACCACAGCAGGGTCCCACTGAGAACAACTGCCATCCAAAAATGACACCGGCTCTCAGTCGAACCGCGGTAAATCACACTCATGGCCAAGTCTTACAACTGTGAGATGGGTGGTCACAGGGCACGATGAAATCATAACGACAGGCCGGCGAAACCCTCGTGAGCCTTAAGGACACAAAGCGACCCAAGGATGACAGCTTTCTGAATCCATCTCGCAAGTACCTTGGCATATTTTTGGCATGCAGGTATGGCTTTAAGGTTACGAACCAGTGATAGTTTCGCAACTCCCAGAGAACCTATCACAAGGACAATTACTTGTACCGAATATTTTAGGTACAGTTGCTCCCTCTGTACCTGAATTAAGCCCTGAAGATTTGAGGAAAGCAAAATGTTGCTCCTTCGACAAGGACTGTTTTTCGACATTTCTGTGAAAGTTTCCGTGCATTTTCTTGTCGAATAGCCGTTGGTGAAATTTTAAACCTCTGCTTTCTTCATTTTGGCTTTTAAAAAAGAACCATCTAGATGGAGTAACGCACTTTCCTCTCTTCTGATGTTAAGATTCAGGCGAATGGTCTCGGCCGCTTGCTCCGCGGTTTTGTACAGGAACACTCCTTCACATATTCTCGACAATTGTTTCTGTTGCATACTAAAGGCCTGATATAGTTATCCTTGTCTTCGAAAAGCGAACCACGTTCGTTATCAAATTTTCGGCACCAACTGAGAAAAACATCATAACCAAGGAGAATGTAAAGAAACAAAGGCATAAAGACTTTGTAATGAGGATATACCCGGAACATTATGTTATGCAGATCGTCCAGATCATCGACGCTCTTGGAGGTGTCAAGGTTTCACTGGTTAATAGCCTGAAAAGCGTCCTTGGGTCGCAACTGAAATCTATGAAAATGACACTGGCTCCCAGGAGAAGCGCGGTAAGTCACACTTATGGCCACGTCTCACGACCATAAGATGAGTAACCACAGGATACGACAAAATCACAACAACATGCCAGCGAAACCCTCGCGCGTCTTAAGTACATGGAGCGACCCAATGATGACAGCGTTCAGCACCGATCTCGCGAGTGCGTCTGATCTAGCATTTTTAAGTCCATTAGGAATAGTATTCGTAGGCAGCGATCGTCGAACGACAGGATAAAATTCTGGAGATAAAACCTTGAAAATCTAAGGACTTTCATTAATAATGATCGAGTCTGGTAGTGTGTTATCCCCATGCTATCGGTCTGGCGAATGAATAATAATAAACTTCACACATCATAATGGATCCTACAAGAAAATTAACTCTTATACTATCACTCGAAATTTTCAATTTTTCACTTGGCTAAGGAGTCCAAACGTCACAGGCAGGGGGTCAGGGGTTCTGACGTTTATGGGTTTCGAATGAAGGTTCGTTTTTCAGATATATTCGCCACTAAATAGGTCTTATACTTCTACTTGGCGAAAAATATCACCAGCTCTTAGACTATCTATTTCTTAAGTGAGCTGGGCACGTATTTCAAGCAAATGGTGTACATATTCCTTATTGGAAATTGAACTCCACATCGGCAAATCCTTTTGCACAGTATCTTTTGTCGATATATACCACAACACATGTGAATTCCATGAAAATCAAAGAAACTTTTTGTAGAATGACCCGCTCTCGAGAAGGCTTCATATATACGCAACGAGAAAAATAGTTCCGTAAACTACCGTGAGATCAGTGATTACAGCGTGATAAACTAGCGTACTTTGAGGACAAGAGGAATTCCAAAGATGACTGTCTTCTTCATTCGACCCGCAAGCGACTTCACATTTTGGCATGCGCATATGATCTACAGGTGCTTGAAATGAATGGGCAGTTTATCTATCACGCTACACGGATACACGGATAAATCATTTGACGATGCAAGAATAGCACCACGTAAAATCTTTGGCGTGGTGGTGCACAGTGGCGTGAAATCAAAAATCGAGGTTCAAAATGACATTTTGAATGCAATTATACGCCGATCTTAGATTGTTTTTTTTTTCCGTACCAAATTATTCAGAGATTGGTGAGATTCAATTCTTAATTTTTTTGTTAAATTAATTCTTATGTTAAGGCAAACAGAGAAAAAAATGTCGATCTTTATCATTTCATTTGTTATCTTTTAGAATCAAATTTTTCGTATACTTCCTGACACTTGGATTTAATGCACAGAGGTATGAGAAAGAAAAAAAAGTTAACTTTTAATGTTAATTGGTATAAACAAATTGTATTGAAAAATGATCGACTTCAGGGATTATTCGTCTTTAAAGCATATTTTTGCCCTGAAATTGTTTTCTTACATCGTAATGATAACACCTGGCCTTTGAAATTCAGGAGCGGATATTATTAATCATTTCCATAAACAAATTATGTAAACAAATGTACATCACAGACATCCCAGGCAAATAAGAGGAGCTATACCATAACTGTTCGCGATGAAGTCATCATTCCATTATGGCTGCCCCATGTTTGAAATATAATCCGTCTGCATAAGCAACGTAGGACCGCCGCCGATAAGAAACGGAATATCAACACATTCAAAACCAGTAAGGCACCACCACATACAACGATCCATCTCAAGGAATGGGCCACCTTAGAGTATGTGAGCATAAAAGAAAAGAACAACGAAATAAAATCCGGTTTGAAAGAAGAGTATTTAATCAAACATTCACGACTGTTATTTAACTAATAGAGTATGTCACACATTTCATTGATCAACACTTACCTATGTTTTAGATGGCCAAATGTAGATAGTTAGGTTTAAATGAATATTCTGAATTATTTTCTCAGGCAAAGAAAACCTGTCTTCAAGTAAGACAGTCCAGAGTATACATTGCTAGAAAAACTCGAACGGAAATCTAATATACATTTGAATAAAATCATATAGAAATACTTTAGTTAAAAATGCCTACATAGGGATGAAGACGAGAATAAATGTGACCGCCGTTTATTTTTGCATCGTAATTTGAACTTTATACGGACAGATGAGTGAAAAAAGAGTAAGCGCAGGCATCAAACCAAGAATCCGCGATCTCAGACGCATGAGGCCAGAGAGAAGCCACTGAGCCACGGGACTCCGTGGTAGACGTCCTCAATAAGCCAAGCTTTTCTCAGCGCAAGGGAAACATTTGATAAGGATTCTAAGGAGGGAAAGTCTAGTATCTTATATGAGAACAAATAAAGCCTTATTTTGTCACCTTAGGACATGGGATTGTGGAAGAAAATCATATTTTATTCAGGACAGGAACACACTCATACACACACGCACACAATATGGATATTCAAAATAAGAAGAAAACATGGTTGGCTCCCGGGATCCTGTAACAAAAAAAATGAAAAGAACAATTTAGTATAGGCAGAAAATCTCGATGCCAAAATCCAAACCAGAAGGGAAAAGAACAACCAAAAGGAAATTAACAGCTTACCCCAAGCATGGTGACGCATAACCTGGAGTATATGTATACGGGCGCTCGAAGAACGCGAATTCTTCGCGAACCAGGTGGTCACTCACGAAGTCGTATAATTGTTTTGTCCTCATGTGAGACTCCACACGATCCTCACGTCAGTCAGCCCGAAACACTGGATCCACCAGCTTAGCGGCTGCAGCAGGAAGTGGAGCCTTGCGGGGATGGCTCACCATCTTTCCGATGCCATCCTGAAAAGAAGACGCTGAAGCAGCAGCGTCAGCTTCCCATTTCTCGTCCTCCAACACCTTCAGAAAAAATGTCCAGTAGCCCATGGCACTGGCCATGTCCAAAACACGATACAGGGACTTCTTCAGCGGAACCCTGGATGTTTTCCTCCTTGGCGACACATCTGGAACAACGAAATAAAGCAACAAAATTAACAAAAATTGAAGCAACTGAATACTTGAGAAAGAATCAAATAAAACACACACACACTTAGGCACACTACACCAAAAACCCGCAAGTTTAAGAAAAAATCCTTGTTCGCTTAAATCCGTTGCTTCAGCGCTAGCGAAGAAACTTGTAGCAAGACGCCTGGGAACATATGGTACAAGCGCTTTACTACCGTAACGTCACATTCCGAAACCCCACAACCGAAATTATACCTTCTGAACGACAATTGACCTGAACAGCTTTATCCGAATTTACTGTACATAACACGAGTTGATATATTTCGAAAGCTTCCTCGACTTTGGAAATCCGTTTACCCAAACTATCACTTTTTGGCAAAGAAATAGGCAGCGAATTAATCAATGAAGTTTAACTAGGTGCTACTGTAACGATGCCTCCACTACCCGTCGAACTTAACAAGGATAAATCAAATTCCTGAAATAACTGCGCGAAAGAATCGATACCCGCGACGTTGTGACCCGACGTCGACATAACGAGCACTCTATTATGAATAAAAGAAATCACAAGACAAGGGAGAAGAAACAAAAAGATGCTTACCAGGATTAGTCGAAACTGCAGAATTTGCAATAAGGCGCATAAGGATCTCTTTTCTCCCAAGAAAACTCTTCATAAATAACAGTTTCCATGACTGAGTCAAATGCCACTGACCGCTCCTCCTGCAGACGTAGGCAACAACCAGCATACATATCAGCCTGCAAAAATTTACTAACAACATAAAAATCTCATAACTACAAAGCAAGATAACACCTGGACCCTCACACGCTTAAGCACTCACAGGGCAATGGAATTACACTCACCTTATAAGCCACATATCAATGCAGACACGAGACATTTTTACACTTTAAAAACCATTCCTCGCCCATAGATTTAATACTTGAAAAATCACAGTAAGAATTTACAATTTAAATACGAGATTCTTACACAATTCTACAAAACTAAAAGAATACAAGATTGAATAAAAATAAAAATTAACCGTTTATGTAACCCCGCAGAAGTTATGACGATAGTCAAGTGTTAGGTAACATTCTCATAACAAAAACTCATCGAGAACGACGCGGATTCTAAGGAGGGAGGACCCTTATATCCTCAAAATTTTCAATTCCGTCGTGAGACCAACTGGTAAACGTATTACTTTGATCACAGTAGGTAACTACTGTACCTATTACAAAAGTACCCTCACCTTTGCTCGGGATGTGACACGAGGAGATAAAACGACTTCCTGCGGACAAAAAAGCCAAAAATGTGCATTCTTATATGATTTGTTTATAAAGTAAACAAAAATTGATAAACGGCATTTTCTTTCGAGAAAAATCACTAGTAATATAATTACAATACGACTTGAAGATAAAACGATTTCTTTCTGCCTATAAATATCTTCCATCTACATTTGTTCATAGAATTAATTGATAAAATCTGAAAGTAAGGAATTTTAGAGCAGTCCAAGTGACCAGAAGTATAAAAAGAATTCTAGGAGATAACAAAGTAAATTTAAAAATCGATATTTCTTTGATCCTTATATTAACATAAAAATTAAATGAACAAAAAATCAAAAATTGGGTCTCACCAATCTCTGAAGAATTCAGTCGTGTACTGATATTTTCTGAAGTATCCCTCTAACGATTACCAGATTTAAAAGTTTCTTTTTATATTTATAGACAAAGAACTAATTATTTTGTACAGGTTTTGCATAATTTGTTCCATATAACATTTGAGCGCTTCGTTTATCGAGTGACCTTTGTGCAAATGAAAATTGCTTATGAAGAATTCGTACAAAAAAGTAGTGCAGACTGGGATAAGATAAGCATAGTTATCATTTTCAGTGAAATATTTGAAATCTATTGTAGTTTTTTAAAATGTAAGTGGTTCTATACATTCTGTAAACCTTCGTGTATGCATTTTATGAAAGACTAAGTGTTCCAAAAATAGCAATTGCGATAAAAATATGAAAATTATAGATTGTAAACATGTCCCATCTCGCCCCATGCTCTAGGACGAGAAAAGACACGTATTGGGGCGAGATGAGACACCTCAACTATTTATTACTTTTTGTTAATAGAAGACTATTTTTCGTGTTTTTCGTATACATAAACATTTATTTAAAATATTCTGAGAATGGAAATGAGTATGACGACAAAATATCATTGTTTCCACGATCCAGGAATATATGATCATTCGGAAGGATTTTATAAATATTTGAAACCGTAAATGCATTTCATTGTAAATTAATTCAAATTTTTCCTTATGTATAATAACTTTTCTAATTTCAAGTAAATAAATCATAATCATTAGGAAATACTTTTCAAAAAATGTTTTTTTTTAACCTGCTGTTAAATTAACATTTATTTGAAAATTTTCATTCATAACACATTTCTAAGGAATTTTTTGAACAATTTAAATACTGTGTATTATCAAATCCATATGAATAAACAAGAATTTTTCACTGCGAAAAATGGTGATTTTCGAAAAAAGTTAAACAAATCATTTTTAATATAAATTTTAGAAGCCTTCTGCAACATTTCAGTCTCAATACAAATTGTGCAAAAAAAGGAGGAAGTTTTTTTTTTGTTTGGTTAAGGTGAAAAATAATTTTATTTTGAAACTAAAAATTATATATTGTTTAGAAGAAGTGCGGTAGAATTTTACATATGTCTGTTAAAAATAGTTGATATACTCCGCGTGCTCGTACATTAAAGTTTGATGAATAATCTTTGCGAGAAACCTTAGTTTGAAAATACTATCTGTTACTTTTAATCATTTCTTTTCAGTCTATGATATTCTATTATAACAGGATTCATGTGTTGAAATTTTAATCATTTTTACTTTTACTTTACCTTATTTATCAACTTTTTTCTGAGAAATTCAATATCATTATTCCTGTTATTTCTGAAAAGAACAGCAACAAAAATTACATATTTTGATAGAAAATGCAGTGTCTCATTTGACTCCGTATGCTTATCTCGCCCCGGTCTCCCCGATAGAAAAGTTTCCTTTGAAGCATTTCCTAAGAAAAATTAGTGAGAAATGAATTATGAACGCTTTCAATGCGCGACTACGGTCCCATATATATTTTATGCCGATCAGAGGCCGCCGACTTGCCGATTCAAGTATATGATGAAATCAACGAGTCAAAAGTCAAAACGTTTATTTTTTCTCTGTTAAACAAAAAAAATCATTGTTGTTTTGGTATCGAGAATGTTAACGTGGTGTACGAATAGCAAGAGTTGAGTTCTTGCTGAAATAAAAATGAATCGGTGAATGTTGAAGGGGCAGTTGTCCATTTTTATCGATTTTTGTTTTTTTGCATTTTCGGGTTCTATATGTGCAGCTACATCGTTCCATGCTATAAGGACCGCTGTCTACCACATTTTAGAGGCGTAGAGGCGGTTGGAAAGTATGAGTTTCCGAGGTTAGCATGTTAAAAGGGCAGTAGTCCAAGAAAAAAAAACGAAGAAAACGTTCAGAGACACCGCTCGACTACCTGCCGCGGCTTCTTATCCCACGGGAAAAGTCCCCATCAAACCCAAAAAACTCGAAGACCTGAAAAAAATGCTGGATTAAATTCCTGGGGAATCCAGAATACTCTTTGAGGAAATCACCTTCCGATGGCCCACTCGGGAAGGCCAACAAGATATAGACAGTGATTGAAGACTGTATTAATTCAGTTTCACTTGAAAAATGATTGCTTGTCATAACAACCTTGGCCTTTCAACAATTTATCGAAAAAACCAACGAAAAAAGACTTGATTTTGCTGTAACATGTTAGAAGGGCAAGTAGTCAACCACCTTTAAAAAATTCTGTAAAATAGGGAAATTGTATTAAAATTCTCTTTCCTCTTTAAATATCTCTCTGACCACTGGTTCCACAAATGCGTAAGGCCTACTTAAGCAATTTGCCAATATTTACGGAACGGGACAGTTTTTTTCGTTTTTCCAAAAGTCAGCTTTCTTGGACTACTGCCCCTTTAACATTCACCGATTCAAATGTACAATTATATGTAGTTTTATTTACAATTAATATAATTTTTACATTACTATAATGAGGAATTTCCAGGTAAACAAAATTAGGAATCCTTTGTAAATATTATAACAAAGTTATGAGCTCCCCGCATACAGATGGCCTGCGGTCCAGGATAAGGGGTAGAGAGAGAATCAATGCCAGGGTCTCCTTCCCAAATTCTGACTACCGCCTAATCAGCCTTTTGCTACCTACAGCCCCTTACGGTGCACTACCTGTCCACGTAACGAAAGTGCCATCCATCAAGCCACCATCTCCACCAGAAAAAATTTCTTTCAAGTCGAGAACGTAAGTTTTTGTAATAATGAAATTTAAAATCGTGTTGTCTACGTGTGTGCAAAAAAAGAAGGAAGCTTTTTTAATTTGGTGAAGGTGAAAATTAATTTTATTTTGAAATTAAAAATGATATATTGTTTAAAAAAAGTGCGATAGAATTGTATATATGTCTGTTAAAAATAGTTGATATACTCCGCGTACTCGTAAGCTCTATCATCTTTGACAAATTAAACATTACCCTGAAAAAAACGCCTTACGTGTATTCCATGTAGCTGGAATACATAAGTGAAGGGTCTAATACCAAAAATAAAACAACTTGGAAATGCAAAAGAATAAGAAAAGAAAAGTATGATAATTAAATTAGTAGTAAAAAACTGGAAAGAGCGCCAACATTTAATGTTTTGCTGATCTCAGTGGATAAGTCCATTACGTGTCAGGCAACGCGCAACCCCAAGTAGAAAAACCGAAACGCTCACTTGCTTGAACGTGCCGTTTTTCATAGAACTTTCATAGAAAGTTGCAAAGTTAAACGAAAATATTTATAGCATTTTAATCGCAACCACATGAAATTTGTCATTAGGAAATGCAAATGAAAGTAATGGAATACGGAAAAACACAGTTCATTTCGAAGAAACAGAATTGGATCTTAATGAGCAAAGACACGGGTTAGAAGAAAAAAGTTCAAAAAAAGTTCAAAGTGAACAGAAACAATTGGCAAAATTCAGATCAGTACATTGATGATTTTAAAGAAACATATTTAAATGAAAGATATTCGGAAACAGTTGAAAATAAAATTTTGTAACCAGATGAAGGGACAGGAAGGTCATAAAGGTAAAAAAGTGAAAATAAAATTAACAAAAGTAAAAATGATGGAGGAAATGATGAGAATCATAATAACAGGAAAAATGAGAATCAGTAGGCAACGAAATGAGCAAAAACAATTTAGATCGAGATATCAAAATCAGCAATACAGACCACAATCTTAACCAAAATTTCCAATCAAAAGTCCCACATTTTTTAATCTTACATTTCAAAATAATAAGGATTCTAATTTCCAAAATAACTCGTAATTCTCACGACATCAAAGATTTAAAAAAAATAATAACTTTAGAAAGCAGATCCTAGTTTATCAGTTATTAAATATAATTAATCAGCTGTTAGGAAACACGACGCGACAAATTAATAATTCACTGGTAGCTAGGCCGTCGAAATAACCTGACTTATTGGGTAAAAATTATGAAAGTTGCGATGGATTAAGTAGAATTCAGCGAATCCAGGGAAATTTGAAGAATTTAAAAATCTTTAAATTTCAAATAATTTAATCTGTATTCTCATATATTGAAAAGTATTAAAAATTCTTTAAATCAATAAAAAAACATTTTGAAGCGAATTATATCAAATTCGTGAGAATTCTGCGGGAGTCACTTAAAAGTACATTTTCATTTACTGCTAGCTTAGCAGTAGACCAGCTAGACCAATTAGGAAAGAATTAAAAACACTGCAGTGATTGTATCAAAATTCGGAGAATTCTGGAGAATTCGGAGCAATTCACAGTATTGAAAAGGTTCTGTATGCAAAGCCGGTACTGGTAAAAAAATTGTCGGTACCGGTAAAAAGCACATTTTAAGGATAGAGCCTAGACTGCCGACAACAATATTAAAAACTTAATATTTCTCCCATCTGTTTCATGCGACTGTTTGATCCTCAATATCGGCCATCTTGCTAGTTCACTTCGCATAATAAAAAAAAATTATTTCTGTGTCCAGTCACATGGGCACAATCCAACCGCTACGAGCTGTTTCAAGGTGTGAATTTCGTGAATTTCGTTAACTCCCTGAATTCCGTGAATTCTGTGAATTCCTTCAATTCTGTGAATTCCATGACATTCGAGAATTCCTTGAATTTCATGTACGGTTCAAAAACCGGTGAAAAAAATGGCCGGTACCGGTAATTTTTTTAACGATACCTACAATTCTTCCTACCGCTACCGACAGTGTCTACACTTCGTATTTAAAAGTCTTTAAATTCCAAATAATTAAATGTATTCAAAAGCGTTCACGGTAATTGAAAAATGTTAAAGAGTAATTATTTCTACAAAACCCAGGAGAATTCTGCGGAATGCTAAGAATTGAGGAAGATTCTGCAGATTTCAAACAACGCATGCATTTTAAGTATAAGGTAATTAACTCGTCGAGCAATGTTTTCTACTTTGGTTGCTACGATAAAGATACTTTTAAATTTCCTAATCTCGTTTGAGTGTGAAGTTGCACCAAAGAGTCAAACCCGCCTAAAAAAATAAACGGAGGGGAAATTCACGATCTGAACTTGTATTCTCATACACCCTCGGCGATGGCACATGGACTGTCGGCTATCTAACGCATTTTTTTGATTTGGCCATACCACGCTGAAAAAACCAGTTCTCGTTAGATCACTGAAGATAAGCAGTGTTGGGCGCGGTTAGTACTTGGATGGGTGACCGTTCGGGAATACTACTAACTGCGTGCTGTTGGCGTGTCGCGGGTGTGGTGAGCGCACACTTGTAGTTATTTACTACAAGAAACTATCCACCTAGAAACACTACCCGAATCGGGTAGTGTCACGCCTACCCCGAAAGGGAAATGGCTTAATGGTATACATACATACTCGGTAATTAAGCATTTAATCAAAGTTTTGTGTTGATCATTTTCTATTCAGTTTTTCACAAGGAATCAGAAAATATAAATATGTATTTTGAATACATGAACACCCTGCATAGTAATGTTTCCTAGATGCATAGGAAGTGCATGATGCAATCCGGATAACTTTAAGAAAGCAAACGTTAGGTGGAAGTGGTTAACATCTTCTTTCTTTAATCAGGCTTCCAGAAGTGAGTCCTCTAGGTGGATGTCACATCCTGAATGCGGCATTGGAAGTATATTTTTTATTTTTATCCATGTAAATCACATAAGGTAATTTATGCTCCCGCAAATGGGGTTCATCACAGAAGTATCAGCTCGAAATGCGTTGATCAAGGACTTGTAGAGAATGTGGAGCAGTATGGTACTAGCTTGGAAAACATGGGCCTTAAAGTTATTGCCAATGAAACAGAAATTATGGTGTTTGAAGGAAAGGACCAGAAAAGAGTATGCAATATTTCCTTAGTTGAAAAGAGGGTAGAACAAGTTGATAAATGTGCGTATCTTGAAAGTTCATTTACTACCGAAGAAAAAATCGATAGAGAGATAGACAGTTGTATAGACGACGGTAGGAAGGTTGTCGTCAGCGTAGGAGCCATTCCTAGAAGTAAAAATATAACAAATAAAGCTAACATTGCAATATATAATTCAGTACTTGCACCGATTGTCCTGTACGGAAGCGAGACCAGAACGTATCAAGAAAAGGATATCAGTAAAGTTAACGCGGTTGGCATGCAATTCCTGCGGAATATATGCAGTAATACGCTGAAGGACAATGTCAGTAATGTGATATAAAATCCCGTAGAAACGCAACATCTTAGATGAGAATATGCATGGATGCAAAGAAAGCTGCAGTTGTATGCCAAAACAGGAAAGTATTGATAAGAATAGTTTATAAGAAATGTGTGATGAAGAGTATCAGCGAAATGAGAGACGCCTGAAACATATTTTAGCAGTGTTGCGGAAAGAACGAGTTATTTAAATGAGAAAGACGGGAATTATAGAACGATAAAAAAACTTATACCTCCCCGTTATATCTCCTCCTACACTTTTTTCATGTGAATTCCTTTATCCTCTGCAGCGTAACGAGGCTAGAACTGAGTCAGTTACGCTCACCTCGAAAAATATTTGGCTTAATGGCAACCATCTTAAGCCTGAGATAAATTAGATTTTGAAAATAATAGTATAGTAATAAATAATAATAGAATAATAGATGGCAGCTCTAAAAACGCATCCAAAGGCGATTATTGCCACCTTCAACGCTCGCGGCCAGTGAGTAGCGGTAAAAGACGAACTCCAAACTACACAATGCTCCTAATTTATTCAATGAAGAACAAAATTTAGAAACGTAGATTATGATACCCTTGATAAAACGTGCTAGAATTTTCGACAGGGAATCAAATAATATTACATTGTGTGCCAAGGAACTTAAGTCGGTCATTATACGCCGCGCGTGCGTTTGCAATACCAGTCACAGATGAGCGCGAGGCGGAGACGAGTATTGCAAACACACAAGGCGTAATGACCGACGTAGTTCGATGGTGCACATTATACTTTATACACCAAGGGCATGATTTGCAAGTTTTTTGCCCCCGATTATCATGTATCACAGGGGAGGTCTGACGTGGCGAGTCGAATCGGTACAATTCACTTTTAGCGGCGGTTAACAAGATTTTTGCTGAGCTGGTTGATATTTGCTCGTCTTAAAATTTTTGAAAAATATGAAAATTTTGGATGTTTTTGAAAATTTGAAATTTTTTGGAGGATTTGAGTAATTTTTGAAAATATCTATAATTTTCAAAAATTTCTTGAATTTCCAAAAATATCCAAAAATTATCAAAATTTTCAAAAATTTCAAAAATTTTCAAAATTTCTTGAATTTTAAAAAATTGTAAAAAGTTTTATAATTTTCAAAAATTTTCGAAATTTTCAAATTCTCAACATTTTTTATCATGTACGATAAGTATTTCTTCAATGCTCTAATGATACGCGGACTATAATGGATAATGGATAGTGGTGGAAGCAGTAAAATAATGGCCCCATTATTGTACAGTACAATAATGGGGCCATTATTGTACTGCTTCCACCACTGATCCATAAAGGGCTACTTAAGTTCTTGAAAACAGGCTCGTAAGACGCCCGAATCATGCCTGCGGCGTATAAAAGCTTTTAAACCTTTTTCTTTAAAGCTATCACACTAGAAACTAAAGAAAGCTATTGGAAACGATGTTCTTAGTCGTGCGAATGAGCGCGTGCTTTTCGATTTAAAATTCAGTTCACCCAAGTTCGCGCGTACTAACCGGTCGGGTCATACGAGGGGAACACCGAAAGTTTTGTCAATAGGAATATTTTAGGCATGCCAGGTGGATGACGCATACATATGTCTTTCGTAAATTTGATATTTCTATACTGTAGTGCTTTATTTGTTTGAGAATCATCTGATTCATACAAAAAGGTTACAGTTCAATTCTAGAACTAACTGTTATTCTAAAAAATAAAAAATAAAATTAAGGTTGATGGTAAACATTACCCCAGAGGATATAAGCCGTACTTACAACGAGAGCAAATGAAAAAAATTTCCGAATATATAATTCATTATAATACTCATTCGTCAAATTTACTAACGCAATAATTTTTTTGATAGAATCATTGTCAGAGTTATCTAGCATATTCAGCCAGGCATTCCTTATCTCACACATATTCCTACTTTCGCTTATACATGAAAATCTTACAGTATTAAAAAATTGACATTCTACTAAGAGGTGGTACACAGGTTCTGTATTAAAACAATTCTCATGACAGTAGATACAATAGCCTTCAACATTCATACTGCAGGTTTTATTTTTGATTATAAGTCTAGGTATGAACTTATTTATTAACCATAATTGCGCTATAATTCTGATAAAACTGAGTGGTGTTCTTAACAGGGTTAAATATTTCTGAGGTCCTTCTCGCAAGGTTAGTTGAAGATAAAGTATTAAAGCAGAGGACGAGTGGGCTCTCTGCAAATCTTCTAGATATAAAATTTTGTCATAAGCTCTTATCCATGTCGATTTATTCTTTTGAAGAGAGGCAAGAGAAAGGAAATCTCATTCGTCCTCTATCCCAATCTTTTTAAATATACTTCTAACCTGGCGGGCCCAATTGTATTTCTCTAGGGTTGACAAATCATCTTTCAATCTATCCAGTTCTCTTAATCTTAAATAACATTTCTTAGGATATCGATCGTCGGATATGTTTAGAATTTTACTATTCAATTGAGAATTGACCCAAAAACTCGCACTGCAAGGTGGGAAGCACCTGTTTCTAATCTAATAGCACATCCAGCAGTATTTTGTGGAACATGCAGGATTCTCTTATAAAAAGTGGTTTGAACTTTTTCTATAAAATCTAAATACCTGAGACTCCATATATGTGCACCATACATTAAAATGCTGGATATAAGACTATCGAAGAGTCGAACAATAGGGAACCATGAGTTAAGTTTTAATTTGTGAATCAGAGAAATCGTTGATCCTACAGCGAGGTTAGATTTACGAACAACTTCATCTTATGCCCTGACGAAAAGTGCAGATTGGGTGAATGGGGTGCCCAGGTAGATATAGCTTTTGACAATATCAATCTCGGAGGTTCCGTACATAAAAGGTGGGTATTTTTTGTCATGGCCATGGTCTCCCTTTCTGTAGATCACTATTTTCGTTTTTTCTATGTTGACTTCGAGCTGATTTATCCTACAGTAATCTAATAATCCTTCAAGAATCTTATGCATTCCAACCAGGGTGTCCGCAAAGAAAGCCAAATCGTCAGCGTAAGCTAAGAGCAATATTTCCAACAAAGGATTGTATGGTGATAACAGAACTCACAGTTACTATGACTAGTTTGATTACTAGGATAATATCCTCTCACATAAATGCCATAAGGTGCTTGAAAACATGAATTTCATTATGGCAAGCGAGGCAATGCGAAAAAGTAGGGACATGCGAACGAGGCGAAGCGAAGCGAGGAAGGCAAGGCGATACGAGCGTGCGGCTTAGAGATAAGGAATGGATGGATGTTAGTTTTTAAAGGTTAGCTTTAAGAAAATTCTTTAAAAATGGATGTGTAAGCAAGTCAATTTTTTAAGGCCAGCAGGCTGAAAAATAAACGTTTATCTAACATGAATTTCATTATATTTCATATGAATAAATTCTGACTAGACAGATCGACTATTAGAGAAGCATGGCGTCTGACCCGCAACGGCCGGTCGCCATGTGAGAGCGCCTGCGGGTCATGACTGTGACTATTGACTACTTACATGGTCACATGAAATTTTGAATTTTTGAAACTGAAATTTGCTACAACTGCCATGTGAGTGAGCCTGCGGGCCATGACTGTGACATTAAATAGTTGAGACTGAAACGATATTCGTCCGAACGGCAATTCATACTGATCGACATCAACGTCTTACGGAGTTTCTTGAAAATTTAGTTTTATGAAACTGATCTGTAGCGTTACCTTTCACCCCTTGAATTTTTGCTGAGTCTGAAAGTTGAATATTCCAAGTTCTTAGCCTCCTTGACTTTCTAATATATTTCGACTTCCTTTTTATAACACAAAATGGTGATTTTAGGATTATGTCTTGTTATCAAACTTGCTACAGGCCAGCAACCTACTGAACAATTGTCGCTATGAGAGCTATGGATCTTCTGAAGAGTCAACTATCTTTGATAAATTCGATTACCAATATTAAAAGAAATGTGTTTCCTGCTGAGCGAGACATAATTATCTCCGGATTTCCACGTATTCAGACACAGCTACTGAATGACTACTTCCAAAAGTTTCAATGAAATCACCTCGAACTGGTGAGTAAGGATAACCTCGCCAAAGAATCATATTTCACTGATAACCAGTTTGATGGTGCCGAAGCTACTCATTGAGGTGCAAAGCCACTTGTACGATGAACAAGCTCGTATAGACCGTGACGCGAACCTTTCGGCGCTTACAGTGGATCCTCCAGCAACGGTCTCTTGGTCATACGCGCAGACTCATTTGCCTAGGATCAATCTTCCAACATTCTCACGGCGACGAGGAGATTGCAAATCCTTTCGCGATCTCTTTCGTTCCACGATGCACCATGATGTCTCACTCACTCCGGTGAAAAAAATGCACTACTTCAAAGAAGTGGTTCAGGGTACAGCAAAGAGTGCTTTGGACACGATTCCAACCACGAAAGCCAATTATCTGACAGCCAGGAAACTTCCCTTGAATCGCTATGAAAATAAGCGATTATTATTGCACGATCATTCACAGACTCTAACTTCCATCAATGTCTTGAAAGAGGAAAGTGCAGAGGGTCTGCAAACTCTATTAGACACACTTACACGGCGGAGAGAATCCTTAAGCCCCCTTATTAGTTGGCCGATCGATAATTGGGATCCCAAATTCGCATTCATGGCTGCAAAGGGAATGGATCCTGTTACTCGCCGAGAGCACTCAAGGTTACCGAAATGTTACGCAAACCGGGGAGCGAGAGTCGTGCCGCCGCTCCCAATTGGAAATTCAGGGCTTTGCAAATGCTAGCAAGCATGCCTTTGCTGCTGTAGTTTACGGCCGAGTGCAGTCCCAGCATGGAACCTGCAAAACACAACTTATTACGTCTAAGACTCGCGTCGCACCCGTTGAAACCATCACTCTTCCTAGACTGAAACTGTGCGCTGCTCTGCACGTAATGTAATGCTCGTTTTTTTCTTTAGAGACTTTTTCAGGTTCGACTATTCGTGTTGTTTTACAACCAAACCAAAACACTTTTTTGGATGCGATTAGGATAACTTGTGTATTGGATTCGGGGATTCAAGCTCCGATTGAAAAATTGATAGGGTATTGAAATCGATATACAATTGATTGGATTAAAAAATCAACGGGTACCAATAATGTTACATTGTTATCTTTTACATCGTTCTTTTCATTAACTCAATCTGATCTCAGCTTCCAGAAATCCCTGATCCTTCCCGGATAACAGTTGAAAATTCTCGTGTATCATTGAAGAATTGAATATATACTGATTATTGTCATACAGATAGACTAGAAAAGGTATTAACTTGTCTACGAATCATCATTATGACAAAATCTCAGTATATATAATTTCAAAAAAAAGGGGTAAGCAACCACCGCATAGTCCCACTGGGAGGAACTGCTATCTGAAAATGACACTGGCTCCCAGTAGAACCACGGTCATTCACACCCATGGCCACGCCTCACGTCCGTGATTTGGGTGCTCATATGTATGTATGTATATATATATATATATATATATATATATTTCGGTTTCGATTCCCTTGGAATAGAACCGAAGGGCTTATGACAAAGCCACCGAACGCGTCCTTGGGTTGCGGATAGAGGGTCCCCGTACCAAGGGTTTCTGCTGAATATGGATACAATAATTAATAAGCAGTCGCGGACAATTGTCCAGGGATGGTCCCGAAGGAATAACCCCTAAGCGAAGGTGTGCGAACCGTGCCGAAAGCTGCATGGCACCTGGGTGAGGTGTCTTTAACGGTGACTCTGGGATATCGGGCGATGTCTCAGAGTAATAGCCTTATCCTTGCACGCGGGGCTCTACAAGGATGGACGAACCCTTTCCCTAGCTGCTCGTGGGAACAACAATGAAACCAAAAAACCACCAAAATGTTGTAGATGCGGTTCAAAACGATCGAACGCGCAGAACACCCGACAATGGATCGGCAAACAATGCCGATCATCCTAGAGTTCGGGGTGCTGAAAATAATTTAGATGGAAACACAACGACGAACCGGCGAAACGCCCACATTGAGTGGACGGATCAACTTAAGAATGATGTGTTAGACTGCTACGATGCCAGTATTATCCCTGTTCGTGGAGGCTTTATGGCGCGTATGCATACTCTGTGGTGCCAGAAACACCCAGAGCTTCAACACGTTTCGCATCAGTCTTTGCGAAATCAAGCCGACTACCTCCGCAAAAATGGATATGTACGCGGAGCGCTTCCTCAACCGCTGCTTGAACAAGCTGCAGACGAAGATGAAACGACATTAAGACCAACCGCAGAAAGCAGGCAACTTCTGGAAGATGATCGCAATTTCAGTACAAGGAGGAACATCAACATACAAGTTCCTCTTAAGCCCCAAGATCTAGCTGAAATGGATGCCTCCCTTCGTGGAAATATCTCGCAAGTGCTTTGGCTGATTCAAATCAAAGGCTGAAACCGACGATGGATCAGAAGACCAGACGACGCTTGCATCAACTGAACAAGAAAATTGGATGGGCAAGACAGAATGCGTCCCGTGTTCAATGTGTGATTGACTACATAACATCTGGTAGACCGTTCACGGAAAGGGTTCGAAAGTTCGCCCAAGAACTAAGGACCTTGAATCACACACTAAACAAGTCAAAGCTGCTGACAATCAAGCAGCATATTGTTGACAAAATAAGGCTGTTATCTGACGCAAGGAGGAGGATACAGAAGAGGGAGAGATGGATCAGAGAGAATCAACAGTTTCTCGCTGACCCATCGCGCCTCTTCAGTGATCCCCCTGTTTTTGTAAAAAATCCACCCAAGCCCAAGGAGGTAGAGACTTTTTGGAGAGAGGTGTACAAGATCCCGAAAACACTAGAGTTGAAGGAAGATACTGACAATATCATTCGCTTCAAGGAGTTTTGCGACAGCCTCATAAAATCTGAGGAGGAGTGCCCATCAGTCACTGCCGAAGAGGTGAAAAAAGCACTTAGAGGCACGAAGAACTTTTCCGGTGCTGGACCAGATTGTATCAAGAACTTTTGGTGGAAGAAGTTTACTTCTACACACCAACATTTGGCCCGCATATTCACCTCATATTTAAAGTCGGAGATGCCCATTCCGCAGTGGCTAGTGTTAGGACGCACTATACTCCTACCGAAAAAAGGCGACTTGTCCAAACCAGAGAATTACAGGCCAATAACTTGTTTGAACACACTGTATAAGATTTTTACAGCTATCCTAAACAACAGGATTGTTCGACGAATTGAGCCTGTATGGCGAGAGATGTACGAACAACGTGGCTCGAAAAAAGGTGTAGCAGGCTGTCGAGAGAACCTGCTGATTGACAGGTGTGTCTGTAAAGACGCTACAGTCCATCAGCGCGTCCTGTCAATGGCCTGGATTGACTACCGGAAAGCTTTTGATTCAACCTCTCATAGACTTATCATCTGTCTGTTGGAAAGCTTGAAGGTACATCCACACATAGTGAGATGCATAGAGAGATTGATGCCTCTTTGGAAAACTAGATTTACCATCTCATCTAGGAATTATCGTCTGACGACGAACAACGTCACCTTCCAGAGGGGCGTCTTTCAAGGGGATAGTATGAGCCCTTTGCTTTTTTGCATCACACTTTTGCCTCTATCTCTTGCACTACGAAATTCTCCTGGATACCTCTGTGGCGACACTAATCAGCGTGAGCATAAGGTAACTCATGTATTTTATATGGATGACCTGAAGATCTATGCCGCTGGTAAAAGCAAACTTCAAACTGCTATAAATATCGTCAAGAACTACACAGGAGAGATTGGGATGGACTTTGGT
>CAKNXH010047440.1:0-10605 GCA_932178445.1 Andricus quercusramuli
TTACATTATTATTATTATATATATATGTATATATATATATATATATATTGTAACTGCCGGAATTTGGCTACGTTAACCTTTAGTAACAATTTTTTATTGTTGCAAAAATTTAGTCTGTAAAGACATTGCGCATGGAGAAGAATAAGGTTTCGTTTCGATATACAGGTTTTTATTCATAAAAATTCTACCCTGAGCTATTTATACATATGATCCCTGTCATCTGAACTAAAGTTATTATCAAAGATTTAATTATAATAAAGAAAAATGCCTTTATTGGCCACACATTTAATTTTTATTGAGCCTTAGCCTTTCCTATTTCAGAAGATAGTTTGCTTTATATAAGCTTTGTTTCTACTCTTCAACTTTGTACATTGAATCTCTATCTCTACTGAGCCGTAGCTATCAGAGTCTTGTTAAACCTAATATAAATTGCTCTAGGCACGCTCAATCTCTAAATTCAGATTTTATATATCTCAACTATATGAATTTTGCCTCTAATCTATTCAAGCCGAAGTTTTACTTATTCTCTTAATTCAAGCATAAACTGCTCAAGGCACACGTGAAGTCTACTCTTGGATTTTATACATATCAGCTCTATGAATTACACCTATAATCTATTCAAGCCGAAGCTATGCCTATTCTTTTAATTGAAACACAAATTGCTCAAGGCACGCTTGAAGTTTAAATTCAGATTTTATATATCTCAACTATATGAATTCTACCTCTAATCTATTCAAGCCGAAGCTAGTTTTATTCTCTTAATTCAAACATAAACTGCTCAAGGCACGCGTAAAGTCTACTCTTGGATTTTATACATCTCAACTCTATGAATTATACGTTCATCTATAATTTTCCCTTCTTGGCCAAGGATACCATTTTAATGTAAGAAATGCATGGATTTTTTCCTATGGAGACTTGAAACTATCGAATTATATTTTATATTCGCTAGTAGGCTATCGCCTTTTAAATCACCAAGGATTAGTATACAGAGGTCTGCAGAGCAAAGGACCTTTAAATTTTTTTGTTTTGACGCAATGTCTTATATCTATTATCCGAGGGGTTCACAACTCGTCTAATGGATTGTACACTGACTTCAATTGATTTCAGTGACTTCATGTGAATTCAAGTGACTCCACACCAGTGACTTCAGCGAAGGTGTACACCTGACTTCACGAGTTGTTAACCCCTCGCTATTACCTTTAACTATAATCACAAATTTGGCATATAATGCAAAATGCTAAAGAGCATAATCAGTGGTCATAAATCAGGTAAGAGGGGGGTCACTTACACACTGCCCTTTCGTTCGCTCGCTAAGAGTCAGCCTGAGTCGTGTCGATCTCGAACTTCAGGTGCGCTACTACCTGGGGTAGGAAAGGTAAGGTACGAAATAAAACTCAAAGAGTGCTGTCTGGATTTATCCAGTTTTGAGAGGCTTGCTCTCAGCCAACTTTTATTGAAGGGCTTCTAATTATCCTTTTAAAATCAAGAGATATTCTCAAACTTGTCTTTAGGCTTAGCCGCTTTCTTGGCCAGGTAGAGGAATAAATTTTTTTTTTGAGGACTTAGAAAAATTCCAATGACCTAGAACTTCCCTGTTTACTCAGAGGGATGTATGAGACAAGGATAGAGAATGTAATCATCTAGCTTCCCTCAAGGTTGCGTCGCCCACGCAACACTGACCCCAACTGCCGTTTTCAGGCCACGCCGCTATTTTTGTGGGCCGCGCTCTAGTTCTCACCTCCACTATTCGCGCGAGCGTTTTAATGGGAGACTTTGGAGTTTGCGCCCTTCGGTTGCTCCCTTATGATGCAACTCTTTGAGTTCTTTCTGTAGCGCGAGGAGTTTTGCCTATTGGGAGGCTCTTAGTCATAATCCGTTGGCTACAAAATATATATATATAATTTTCATGTTCTACAAAGACGATATTTTGCTTCACTTACCAAAACATCATATTCCTCGGAAGCTGTCCTTTTACCTCGTTCTCTTCTTTGACGTGAAGGCAATCTTGAGCAAATTGACGATCGGAGCTTCTAGAGCGATTGACACGCAAAATGAAAGCAAGTACGATGCGACAAGATTACCAAAGTAGACGATGAGCTGAAAATGTAATCAAGTGTAAAAGAAAATACTACAATCAATCTCAAAGATAATGAAATTGCTGCTCTTTCATAACCTTAAAAAATATGCTTCTATCATGAGTGATTATGAAACAAAAATCTTTAACTTTTAAATGTACGGAGAGAAAAAAAAATTAGACATTCATATTCAAATTTGAAACATTATCAGCACTCAAACACTGAACATTAATGCTGAATTAAGTTTTATACAGATAGAAAGACGCGGTAATCGGTGAGGTAGATTTTAAGGTAACCTCTTCACTGTATACTAGGGTGTCCCTTATTTTTCACTTTTCGAATTTCTCTGCTCTCACCCCCCAGTTTTGTTCGAATGACCGAAAAAAAATCTCCAAATTTGAGCGGAGTCGGGTAATATTTAGGGGTGGCACAAAGACCATGAAGTTTTCCATTGATTTAACATGGGAAAAAGTCAGCTTTTTGTAAATCTAATCTTTATACGCGATAATATGTTACAAATAATTCCGTGTTTCAGTATATTGTTCAGAAGTCATCAGAGAATAAGAATCAATCATAAATTTTCGGGTTGAATAATTTTAAGCTACTCTTATGGGTCCCTAAAGAAAACCCCATACGTGACAAATTTGAATTTTGCGTAATATTGCGGTTTATTGATGCTTTTTTAAAGTTTTTCAAAAATAAATAATCATTAATCAGTAACTCAAGAATACACAGTCATTTTTTAACTAATATGCAATCGTTTAAACAATTTTTATATGTTCAAATCTTCGTTTTTTTCAGTTATCACGCGAAATGAACGTATTTTATAGACTTCATGAGTTATTTAATCAATGATAACAGTAAAATAATTTTTTTGAATAATTTCACAATTTTTTATAATATTGGATGTTGATTTTGGCTTAAGGGTCAGAATGAATAATTCAATTAATGTTTAATTGAACCAAACGTTTCGGCGCACAATGGTAACCCTCATCAGTGGTTAATTTTTATTCTGGAAAAGACAGTTACAAAAATATCTATAAGGGACGCAGTGCACAGTGGGCTGATAGACCACCAAAAGTGGCTAAAAGTCAACTTCACAGTTATCGATGGAAGAATTATTTTTCATAATATAGACGAGTTGAAGAAACTTTTCATCAAATGTTATGATATTTCAACTAGTCCTCTTAATTCTAGAGCGTTATGAATTGAAGAAATGTTTCTTTTTTTTGTTACTGTTTTTTAAAGAAAATCTTTGAAAAACTCGTTCATAATGTTACGAACCAAAATGTTACAACTATTGCTGCTTATTAGAGTAGTCATAAATAATTACGGTATAGGAAAGAAATCCAAATTTTAGCTCGGTTTTGAATCCTCTCACTTTGTACTCATGCATTTAAGGAATTCACAGCAATAGACAATTTTTGAATCAGAAGTTCGCTGAGGTTACATCTTGTATCTAAAGTTCTGTAGTGCTTTTAGGTGCATTATGGTGTTTGCTATCAGGTTATTTGCCACCGTCTGCCACCATTGACATTTGACGAAGATATTAGTGAATGAAGTTGAACGTGCACAGTGGGCTGAAAGACCACCGAAAGTGGCCAAAAGTCGAATTTTTGTTTGGATTTATATGAAACTTGGTATAAGGGGGTTTTTGAGGTTGCTGATTTCGAATTTGACGTCAAAATTAATAAATTCAAAATGGCGGATCCAATATGGCGTCTGAAATTTCTAAATTTTTACCTATTCATATGAAACTTGGTGTAAGAAGGTTTCTGAGGTCGCTGATTTCAAATTTGACATCAAAATTCATACAATCAAAATGGCGGATCCAATATGGCGCCCGAAATTTCTAAAATTTCACATATTCATATGAAACTGGGTATGAAGGGGTTTCTGAGGTCGCTGATTTCAAATTTGACGTCAAAATTCATAAATTAAAAATGGTGGATCCAATATGGTGCCTGATATTTCTAAATTTTTAATCAGACGAACTTGAATTAACTGTCGAAGAAGAGTTTGACGTGAACGGAGATATTCAATGAGAGGCTCCTTATTAAGAAGAAGTAGGGGAAAGTTGCCTAAGACGAGCCTCCTTCCATATTTTCCAAAAATGTTTGATTTTAAGGAACTTTAGAAGCAAAAGCGATTATTGGCATCATAGTTTGATGTTTTATTTACAAAGTTCACACACTTTGAAGTTCAAAAAATGTTTAAAAGGCAATGAACTTCGATGTTGAAAAAAATATGTATTTGTCTCGTCTCAGGCAACCCGGTATCCTAAGACGGGCCCCTTTTTAAAATGAAAAAAGCTATGTAATTAAACATTAGATATTGATGAATTTTATTCGCAGCGTATTGTTTAAACATAATGTTTACGTTTACGACATATTAGTTACGTGAAATACCTTATAAAGCGTAAAATAAGCGTCAAATAAGGTCTAACAGAAAATAAGTGTAAAAGAAGTTCAAGGACTAAATATTTATGAAAAGTTATAAAATTTTGAATATTATTCATCTCAGATCCAGAATTTACTGATATAAATCGAAAAAGCGACATAGTTTAAAAAAATTCTTATTCATGATGTAAAAGCAAGAAAGAGGTTAGGTCATTACCATTGAGACCATCGGAAACTCACAAGGAAAGCAGATTTCCCTTTTACCTACAGTTCTCTAGCCTAACCGGGGCCCGTTTTAGGAATTTCGCATGATCATAATTTTTTAAATATTTTAATCAAATAGCATAAGAATTAATAAAACGTAAGTATCAGTTGCAAAGTTTACAAAATTATCTATCAAACAAAAACATAGCTTACTCCTTCAAATCATTAGAAGTTATTAAATCACAACTTCTAAAACAGGTGAAAGTTCGTTCTCTAACGTAAGAAAATAATTTTTCCTTTCTGTTTTTGTTAATTTACTTCCAGTGCAGGAAAAAACACCTTCAAAATGACCAGAATTTTGCTGAACACGTATTTGCATGCGCAAGTGATGACTATATTGCTTTTGTACAAAAATAATAAAATATTCATGGTGTCCCGTCTTAGGAGGGGGCTCGTCTTAGGCAACTTTCCCCTATTGGTAAGTATTGGATTCAGTACTTTTTCCCGAAAAAGTATTGGATTTCCAATACTTATTCGCGAAAAAAGTCTTAGATCCGATACTTAACTATACTTCTTTTTCATGAGGGGCAAGAGGACTCATTTCAAAGTTTGATACAAATATGTGAAAATACAAATAAAAATACAAATTAAAGAAAAAATTTCAAAATTTTAGGCGCCATAATGAATATGCCATTTAGAATTTGAAAATTTTGACGTTAAATTCGAAATCAGCGACCCCAGAAACCTCCTTACACCAAGTTTCATATAAATAAGTAAAAACTTTGAAATTTCAGTCGTTATATTGGATCCGCCATTTCAAATTTATGAATTTTGACGCCAAATTCTGAATCAGCGACCTCAGAAACCCCCTCATACCCAGTTTCATATGAATAAGTAAAAATTAAGAAATTTCAGGCGCCATATTGGATCCGCCGTTTTGAATTTATTAATTTCGAGGTCAAATTCGAAATCAGCGACCTTAAATACCCCCTTATACCAAGTTTCATATAAATCCAAAAAAAATTTGACTTTTGGCCACTTTCGGTGGTCTCCCAGCCCACTATGCAGTATAAGAATTCAATTCATATAAGAAAATTATTTCAAATTTGGTTAGGTACCGTCTTAACTGTCTTTGGTAATGTTTGCGTAAATTTTAAATGAGTGTTGCCATTACAATAATTGGACAAATTAATAAAATTTGTAATATAATCTACCATTGAATTTTACAAGTATTTAAAAAATACGTAATCGTTCAATATATATTTTATCTAAAAAAAGCAGGAAAAACATTTTATCTCACTGAGTTTTCAACCAATTTTAATATTTGACAGTACTAATTTGTTTATTATGAATACTCGTAGATGTTCAAACACATTTAAATTGTTTAAACAATTTTCTTGTTCAGATATTTTATTTTTGCTATTTCTCAAAACATTAAAATATTTTTATGTCCTACTTTGCTTTTTAAGAATACTCTTGAATATTTAAGAAAATTAGAATTGTTTAAACAATTATATATTAGTTGAAAAATGACTGGGTATTATTAAATTACCGATTAATGATTTTTTTTTTAACTTTTTAAAACAGTCAATAAACCGCAATATTATGTAAAATTCAAATTTGGCACGTATGGGGCTTTCTTTGGGGACCCATAAGAGTGTCTGAAAATTATTCAACCCCAAAAATTATGATTGATTCTTATTCTCTGATGAATTCTGAACAATATACTGAAACACAGAATGATCTGTAACATATTATCGCGTTTAAATACTAGTTTTACAAAAAGTTGACTTTTTCCCATGTTAAATCAATAGAAAACTTCATGGTCTTTGCGCCATCCCTAAATATTAACCAGTTTTGCTCAAATTTGGAGATTTTTTTGTGCATTCGAACAAAAGTGGGGGGTGAGAGCAGAGAAATTCGAGAAAAAAAATCCACCAAATATAAATAGGAACCACCCTAGTATACACTGTATCCATATGTATAATTTTTTTTATATGAAACTCGTAAATTGGAATTTGATAATTTAAACGATACAGTCGACACAGTAGACGCTTAATTGTATGTATTATTGCTTTGACAATTGTCGCATTAATCAATTCTGTCTTATATTGAGCATTTATGAAACATAATACATGTTTCTCATATAAAATTGACTCTAAATACCTATCCCAAAGCCTTCTTGAAGATTGAGTATAACCGTATTTATATATCTTTCAGCTTCTACCTGACCTGACTGTAAATACCTGACCTGTAAATGAAGTTCGATTCTAATTGTATGAGCGCCGCACCTCCGAATAAATCAATCCCACCATACGCATGGGATAAGGGTAGATATTACTGCGGACGCCCCAAGTACAGTACACTCCCGCTAATTGCAAGCTCCGTAAGTTCCACTTTTTGCCACTTCTCCTCCACACGTATTTTAACGCACACTCCGTTGTGTCTCCCACTTGAGGTGGGAGACACTCTCACAGGTTATTTGTCGGAACAGAGTGGGTCTACTCAATAAGTGCCAAATTCTTGGAATTATACTCCCCTACAGCCCCGTCAGACTGGCAGTTACCGGGAGTGTACTGTACTGCGGTTTCAAATCAAAATAATTATTTACAATACTTTTTAAGTACATAACGCTTCAAAACAATGAACCACTCATTTTGTTATTTAATTATAATAATTATCAACGAATTAGCAACAGTAACTGTAGTTTTACTCAATTTATTGCAACTTGAATCTTTGCATGTCTCCAAAATCAATGGAAGTAGTAAGGGGCAACTATGGCTCGCCAGCCGGCTACCCCCACTCCTCGGTGTTTGCTCAGACGTCTGGCGCCAGTCGGCGGCTGGTTGGGCCTTGCCTCGCTCGACGCTAGTGTTTACTTAAGTCTATGAATGGAAGATAAGGAATAGGTGGACAAACGATGGTATTTCAGTAAGTTGTAAACTTGTGCAGTGTTGATGGATTTTCGTAGACTGTATGGCGCCATATTCAAAGCTGTACTTATGGCTTCTTAGATTCTAGACTAGTGCTGAAAGGGATAATGAACTTCAATAATTCTATTTGATTGTTTTTTCGTAGACTGTATGGCACCATATTCACAGCTGTACTTATGGCTTCTTAGATTCTAGACTAGTTCTGAAAGGAATAATTAACTTCTATAATTCTATTTGATTGATTAATCATGATTGATTGATTGGTTAATAATAATAATAATAATAATGAATAAATGAATAATTAATAATAATAAATGAATAGTTAATAATGATGATGAATGAATAAATAATTGATAAATAAATAAGAATAATAATAATAATATAATAATAAATAATAAGAATAATAATTAATTTATCAATTTAATTAATTATTCGAATTAATTTAATTAATTTAATTAAATAATTTACTAATTAATTATTAAAATTCAGAGTTCAATAATGAAACTTATTTTCTAAAAGAAGAGGAAGATAAATAAATAGATTAGGGTTATGTTCGATCCTATTAAAATAGATTTATTCACCAAGTTTTCAAAAAAATTACATCTAATTACAACTAGTAAAACCGGTTTATGATAAGTTGAAAATTAAAAATAGTTTACATCTAAAAGATACATATACTTAAAATTATCGATCTTTATGACGATTATGATTATTACACATCGTAGACAGGGACATCATTTTATTTCATTGAATAAAATCACAAACACACACACAAATACACAAGTGACGCAGTATGAAAAAAGAGAGAGAGATATATATACTTGAATAATTATAGATAATAATAAACACATATCGCAAAATATATTTGATAAACTCTTAAAGTAACACGTAGTGCGCTGTATTAAATGTACGTATACTATGTGAGATATAAAGTAGCAAGTTGTGAAGAGCAAGATTGAACACAGGATTCAAGATGTGTATTAAAAGCCCCCTTTTTATAATCCCCACCTTGAAACCTGTCTTCAGATTTGTGCAAAACGCTTGGCTTAATTTTATATTTTTTCAAAATCATTTTATAAAAATTCGCAGCAATACGGTCATTTTCTACCAGATTTTTGCTAAAAAGCCTGGTAAACTCACGCAAAGAAAAACCACTGCACATATGATACAAGAACATAATACAAAACTGACCACACACATCCGAAGAGGAACTTTGTAACTCTGCTGTGTTCCATCGGAATAAGGTACAGTTTCCTCGCAGACGATAAAGATGTTGAGGAATAAGAGGCGGTAGGCCGTAGCTGTCAAAGTACGTTCCGTGGCCATTTCTGTCAATATGAACTGCAACCCAATGCGATCCGTTTTTATTGTGTGGATCCGTGTTGAAAATTAAAGCAGCCGGTCTCATCCACACCTTCGGTATCCGATCCGCAGGGAATACACCAGTCGTATGTCGTGGTATTGCTTGAAGTGCTCGAAGTATCTGAAGGCTGTCCATCTCTATTTCCAGGACTGCCAAGTCGAGGCAAATCTTTCAAAGGGTTATTTACCTCACTCGCAGGCTCATTGATTTTTTTAACAGAAATTTGTATGTTGTCAGCCGCAGTCCTTGATGTCACCGCCGTTGCATGATTTTCAGTTTTAAAACAGACATTTTTTTTCAGTGTACTCTGAAGTGTGATACCTGGAAGTGATATTTCTTCTCGCCTCTGACTTTGAAGCCATATTTTCAGTTTAGTTGCATTATTGAGAGCACATGTAAAAAATGTTCCTTTTTTCACACCGTGATGAAAACAGTAATCCTTACTGGTTTCCAATTTTTTAAAAGTTGGACAGGTTAATTCTTCCAGATTAATAATCTGTCTACTCATGATATTTTGCAAAAGTGCAGCTTTCTCTCGGCCACGGGTATAAATTTTTCCAGCTGATTTTGCGACATCACGAAGATCGAATGTAGGAAATTCATAGGACTATCTCCCTCAAACCACTCGATGCCGTGAAAATAACAGGTGAGCCAGTTATTTTGGTGTTTCGCATCGCTACAAAGATCCGAGAAGGGATAAGGTGGTGCAGCTATCCAATGTCCGATAAAGTTATGATCTACGGCAATGACGGCCACTTCTTTTGCAATAAACTTATTTTCCAGATCACGAAAGCCTTGAATATCAATCACGTAGTCCATAATATTCTTCTGCAGTTACGGCAGTGAGTAACCACGTAACGAAACAACCGACTTGTAAGACTGCTTTGGACGAAATGAAAGATGATCGTAGAGTTCCAAAAAACACGTATATATGATGACACATAGTCCAGATTTTTCCCATCGTTTTAATGTTTACACAGCTGTATTTTCGAGAGATAACAGAGAGATTGTAAAAAGGTACTCATTTCCTGTCCAAACCTGTCCTAAGTAAACACAGGTGTACATTAGGATGTGAGATATGTAAAATTCCAAGAAATAAAGGCGGCGGCGAAAATGATTTATTACCCTCCAAAATCAACAATAACTTGTCTGGACGCGTCTATTTCCAAAACGTTATCATATTCTGCGTATACAATACAATTTACTGTGTTGGCAAGTGGTTCTTCAAAACGTACCTCTATTCGTAGACTTCCATGTTTTACGAGATTCCAGTGAGAATAACAATTTGCAGAAAGATCAGGGGTAAGATCGAAAGCAAAGAGGCAGAATCCTTCCGGGTAATCGCTTCTATCAATATCATTACCCTCATTAAGAAAGTGAATACCAGTGCCTGAGAAAAGAGTCTGATAAGCATCAACGTAAAGTTTATTTTTGGAAAAATCTGGCTGCAGAGGTTTCGAGGGTATTTGTGTGCCATCGACGTAAAGGGATAAGAAATTAATCTTGTAATTTTTAAAGTTGAACGGATTAAGTTCTCTACTTCCGTTGAAGGCTCTGTTCTCTACGAAACCGATAATTATTCTCTTAGGCAACTGTCCGAGAATAACATTATCAAGAGTTTCACCGTGAAT
>CAKNXH010047442.1:0-28950 GCA_932178445.1 Andricus quercusramuli
TATACTATCACTGCAAATTTCCGATTTTTTCACCTGGCTCAGGTGTCGAAACGCCCCAGGCAGGGCGTCTGGCATTTACGAGTTTCGAAAGAAGGGCCATTTCCCAGACACATAAGCGAAAAACTAGGACTTATACTCTCACTTCACGAAAAACGTCACCAGCTCTTGGACTATTTCGGGGTAGGCGTGACACTAACCGATTCGGGTAGTGTTTCTAGGTGGATAGTATCTTGTAGTAAATAACTACAAGTGTGGGCCCACCACACCCACGACGCCAACAACACGCAGTGGTATTATTCCCGAATGGTCACCCAACCAAGTACTAACCGCGCCCAACACTGCTTAACTTCAGTGATCTAACGAGAACTGGTTTCTTCAGCGTGGTATGGCCGTTGGCTATCAATAATAACAATAGAATAATTTGTTTCAATAATTTTACAATTATTTAAATAATACGTATTTGTTCAAGCATATATTGTATGTACCTAAAAAAATTTCCAAGTACTAATTTTGTTTATTATGTGTACTCGTAGATGTTTGAACAAATTAAAATTTCTTCAACAATTTTTTTATTTACATTTTTGTTGTTGCTATTTTTCGAAAGATTCTCTGCGATATCATATTTTCGTAAAATTGACTGTTTTGAAGCACCAGATTTCACTTCATTCAACAGCTCGTATTTCTCTTGAAAAGATAATCGCTTCCTCTTATTTTCCTTCGACATTTTTTATCTTAAACTAAATACTGAAGCGAATTTACTGCGAAATATTTGCAGCAGACAAAATTACTGAAGCAGATGACACGATTAACCGCCGGGGATACTGCCCGCTTTTTTCATACACTCCTGCGTTGTTGTCGAGTTGCTCCCCTGACCAAGCAGTGCTTCTCTCTCGCCCCCTTGGACCCCCTTGTCTGTTGAATAGGGAAGTGCTATACAGGGACTCTAGTGTATTATCAAAATCCATTGAGTTTTGTGGCAGTTATTCCAAGTGCACATATATGGGTCATTACCAGTTAACTGGTTAATGTATTATTAGGGTAAATTTTCACAAACAGGTATACAAATGAAGAACACAGGAAAGGCAATTAAAGATGTTCCAACTTCATTTTGATCAACTGGAAGCGTGTGAAAGTGCGTAACCTACCAGAGCTCTGTTCTTTCATACTTTAGGGCTCTCCTTCATAATGGAAGTGGCAAAAAATTCGGAAATTTGTATAAAACCTCTGTGTAGTGTTCTTCTAAGTTTTCTCAGTTCAAAAAAAATCGTACAGAAAGGTTAGAAGCTAAGGTAAACTATAGGACATTTTTGATACCCTGGGATAGGGCTTATGTGCATAGATTGCTAATTTCCATTTCAATTATCTCAACTTTAAAAAAGTGTAATATTCTTATTCCCTTTTTCTGAATGGAGAACTAATATACCTTCCTCACCGTAACTAGTGCTCCAATAGATGGACTGGTGCATAATAATGAGAAACTCATCTTCAATAATGCGCAGCACGGCCCTGGACCCTCGTTGGGAGCTTTGACCGTAACCTGGAGTCTAATGAAAAATTGTCAAAAATTGGGATTTTGATTGAAATTTTGGTAGGGCTTAACTAGAAAGTGGAGGTCATATTATCATGCTATCCCAAGCGTCAATGCCGCATACTCGGGATGCTGCTTCAGCGACTAACTTCACTGTCTGTTCCACTGCGACCGTATGGCACACAAGGACGGCGAAGGACCATTCTGGCACAGTGTTGTCAGGAAGTGAAAGTTTTGCAATGAGCTCTCTATTTGATACCGTCCTTAGAACTGGTGGTACGGTATGGAAACGTCAGTGCTTTTCCAAATAGTCATCTCTGTGTTTCCATTGGACACAAAATTCAGCCTGGGAACGATATTATATCGGATGGAATAATAAAGATTCCTTGCCTCGTTTTCTCAAGCTCTAAGAATCTTATTTAGTGCATTTTGACGAACATCAAGACGAAAGTTAGTCATCATGGCGAGAAGAACATTTTCTGGTAGTGCGAAGAACGCATTCATCTAAACGGATGAATGAACTACAGCCTGGTATTTTCTTGGTATGTATCTAGACTTTCGAATGGTCTCAAAAACGTGACAAGGACCACCAGCAATAGAACACTGTGTCCTGACCCTGTATTGCATCACCACATAGACACCACATAGTATGGATCCACTATTTCTATGAATTTCTTGGTTAGTACCTTAGTTGCAATGTATAATCTTAGAATTCTGTTTTCACTGGTCAACTAGCGAGGTTTGTTCAGTTTTCCCGGGATGATGGAGGCCAACCCTTCCGGGCATGCTCCGGAGTAAATTGCCTGAGATATCTGGAACAAGTCACTCAGGTCCTTATTGAGTTTTCTGAACTCTTCTGGACTTTGATAATGTAATTCACATTTTATTGGATGAATGAAACTACTTGATCTCTTCACAGTCAGGTGGTTTTGAACCTATGGGACCTGTGTAAGAATGGGGGCTTGATGCAGTGCTGTGAATGTGCGTGAAGCGAGCTCGGAACGGTAGTTCATTGAAGTGAAGAAGGAAAACAGCATTACCTGGTAATGCACCAGGTTCTCTAAATAATCGTCTGCATAAACTCTATCAATATTAGAAGTTCGATGATAAGAAGGTCAAGTTTAAATGTAGTTTGACGACCTTGGTGTACCCAGTCATGCGCGAGGTTGTTCAAAGCATAGTCTACATGGAGTTAATCAACATTTGATATTCGATGAAGGAAAGATCAGCCTTAATTGTAGTTCTGACGAACCCGGTGTACCTGGTTGTGAACCATATTCCCAACAGGATCGTCTACAGAATCTCTCTAAAAATTAGAATTTCGATGATGAGAAGATCAACTTCAAATATGATTGCGATGACCCCGTTGGACCTGTTCATACACCAGGTACCTTGAGTATCATCTGCAGGAACTCTCCCAAAGTAGAAGTTCGATGATAAGGAGTTCAGAGAGCTGCATCAGCTCTCTCAAAATTAGAAATTCGATGATGAGAAGATCGAATTCAAATATAATTACAACGACGCCCCTGTACCTGGTCATGCATTAGGTTCCTTAAAGCATCGTCTGCAGGAACTCCCACAAAATTAGAAGTTCGATAATGAGAAGATCGAATTCAAATATAATTGTGATCACCTTATTGTACGTGGTCATTCACTAATTTCTGTAAAGCATCATCTGCAGAAACTCTTTCAAAAGTAGAAGGTCGATTATGAGAAGATCAGCTTTAAATATAATTGCTAGGATCCGCTGTGCCTTGTTATGCATCAGTTTCCTTAAAGTATCGTCTGTAGGAACTCTCAACATTTGATGATCCCGGCGCGGCGTACCTGGTCATACAACATGTTCCCAAAAGCATCGTCTACAGAAACTCTCTAAAAATTTGAAGTTCGTTGATGAGAAGATCAACCTAAATGAGGAGAAGTTCAAATTTAAATGTTATTCCGACGATCCTGGTGTACCTGCTAGTGCACCAGGTTCTTAGAAGCATCGTCTACAGGAAACCTTTCCAAATGGGAAGTTCGTTGATAAGAAAGTCAACTGCGAATGTAGTTGCGACGACCTCGGTGTACAAAGTCATGTACCAGGTTGTTGAAACATAGTTCACAGGGACTCATTCAAGATTTAAAGTTCGATAAGGAGAAGATCAGTTTCAAATATAATTGCGAATACCCCGTTGTAATTGGTCATGCAACAGGTTCCGTAAAGCATCGTCTGCATGAACTTTCTCTAAATTGAAAGTTCAATGATGAGATGATCAACTTTGTATATAATTGCCTCGTCCCCGTTGTACTTGGTCATGCACCAGGTTCTTCAAAGTTGCTTCTGGAGAAACATTCTCAAAATCAGAAGATCGCTGATGAGAAGGAAATCTTCAAATATAGTTGCGACGACCCCAGTGTACCTTGCCATGTACCAAGTAGTTAAAAGCATAGTCTACATGGAGTCCCTGAATATTTGATGATCAATGGTGACAAGATCAAAATTGAATGTATTTCCGGCGACACTGGTGTACCTGGTCATGCATGATTTCCTAAAAGCATCGTCTACAGAAATTCTCTCGAAATTTGAAGTTCGATGATAAGAAGATCAACTGGATCGATGAAAAGATGATTTGTCAACCCCAGGGAAATACAACTGGGCCCGCCAGGTTAGAAGTATATTTAAAAAGATTGGGATAGAGGGCGATTGGAAATTTCTTTCTCTTGCCTCTCTACAAAAGAGTAAATCGGCATGGATAAGAGCTTATGATAAAATATTATATCTAGAATATTTACAGAGAGGCCACTCGTCCTTTGCTCTAATACTTTATTCTCAATCAACCTTGCGAGAAAGACCTCAGAAATATTCACCTCTATCAAGAACACTACTCGGTTTTATCAGAATTATAGCGCAATTAAGGTTAATAAATAAGTTCATATCTAGACTTATAATCAAGAATGAAACCTGCAGATCGCATGTTGATGGTTATAGTGTCTACTGTCATGCGAATAATTTTGAACAGAACCTGTGTAACCCCTTTTAGTAGAATGTCAATTTTTTAAAACGGTAAGATTTTCATGCATAAGCGAAAGTAGGGATACGTGTGAGATAAGGAATGCCTGGCTGAATATTCTAGATAACCCTGAGAAAAATTATATCCAAAAATTATTATGTTTATTAGTAAGTTTTACGAATGAGCATTATAATTAATTATATACTTCAAGGTTTTTTATTTACTTTCGTTGTAAGTACGGCGTATATCCTCTGGGGTAATGTTTACCATCAATCCTCAATTTTAGTTTTTGTTTTTGTTTATTAGAATAACAGTTAGTTTTTGAATTAAACTGTAACCTATTGGTATGAATCAGATGATTCTGAAACAAATAAATTACTACTACTACTACACTGAGACTAAATAATACAACTGAATTATTTTAATGTTAACAAAATTGCTTGAAAAACAAGCTTGTCTATATTTAAATCATTTTTAAAATTGATATACAATTAATTGGAACATGTCTACTGAAACGATGAGACAAGTTGTCAATTTAACATTCGGAAGACGACTAAATTTGCTTACAAAAGGATGCGAAAAGCTCTGGTCCAAAGGAATGTGACTCAAAGATAGAAGAATAAGGATAAAAGAAGAAATCGATAGCACGTTAAAATAAGAATTCCATTTAAATGTAAACATAAGAAATTAAAGTCTTAATTGAAAAGTAGTTGTTGAATAAGTGAAATTAACATAATACAATGTGCCTCACAAAATATATCAGTCAATTCCGAACATTCTGCCCGCTTTGTTGGGACAAAATTAAAAAAGATTTACACAGTTCATTCAGAAAAAAATAATAATTTGATAATGACAATAGAGTTAAAAAATGTTGAGAAGAAAACTGATTACGAATCTCTCATGACGATCTAATAAATAAGTGGTTAACACTGTCATTAACAGAACAACACAAAAATGAATGAATTGAAACATTCAACTAACACAACCAAAAAGAAAGTACATGGCACTCTAAGACGAGATCTAAACATTTTTCTTCGCACTTGGTAAAAGACACAATTTTACGATAGGGCGTTTAAACAAACCACTCGTAGTGCGGAGAGACGGAACGCGCACATGACCATCAGATCCAGGATAAAACTCAGTGGCACGACCTAAAGGCCACTTTGTGATTGGTGAATTTTCATCACGGATAAAAGCGAGGTCACCAACTTCAAGTGATGGATGAGGAGTCCTCCACTTCAAACGAGGTTGAAGCTCTTTCAGGTCATCCGAGGACAAACGTTGCCAGAAATGCGGGGGCATTTGTTGTAACAATTGCCATCAAGATAAGCCATTCGAGGCGATGTTAAGGTAACTTGGTTCAGGGATACTGTTGAGAGATTCTCCAATCAAAAAATGACCTGGAGTGAGAGCCGTAAGATCATCAGGATCATCGGAAGCGGATTGAATAGGTCTTGAATTTAAACAGGCCTCTACTTGAACCAGAAATGTGCTCATTTCTTTGTATGTAAGGGTAGTATCTCCGACGACTCGCCAAAGGAGGTGTTTTGCTGACTTCACTGCCGCTCCCGGAAATGCCCCAAAATGCGGCGCACTTGGTGAATTAAATCGCCACTCTGTGCATACGAAGCAAAACACGAAGCTCAAAGGGTTGACTCATTCGAAGCTGCTGAAAACATGACTAAGTTTGATGTCTGCTTCAACGAAGTTCGCACCCTGATCAAACGAAGACTGCGATGTAGCCCTCATATTATCAATAACCAAGACTCTCAGTCGTTCGCAAGTGAACAGGTCAAGCATAATCGACGCTAGTATGTAGAAACGGTTGACTCGGAGTAGAGCGAAAGGAAGGTCTGCCATCAATTGTTGAGGCTTTGCAGCTCGATCTCGTAGGTGAGGTAAACATCGATGATTAAAGGCCCTCACAACCGATTGATCACATAAAATCCAGCAGGTTTGCCTCAAGGTTCCAAAAGTGAGCTGGACACCACCGTGAAGACAAAGTCGATGATGATTATCAATAAGAAGAGTCGTCAGCGTTGATTCAGAGCTGAGAATAAGAGGATGTTTTTCATCAGGATCTAAGGCTGAATTCTTCAACTTACGTCCTACATGAAGCAGTTGTTGAAAATCTAAATAAGGTGTTAAACGATCTAACTTGATCTTGGAAGGAAGAGACCTTCCTGATGATAGAGCTTTGATGTCTGCTCCAAAATAGAATTGCTGTTTGTGTCAAATGCAATCTAGGCAAGCTTTTTTATGTTTTGAAGGTGAAAGGAATTATGACTTTGAACAGGATTGCTGAAAATGATGTTGTATACATCATTGTAACCAGGAAGTCGCTCGTAGAAGTTTATGCAAAGAAAAGTAGTGATGGAGAAGCACCCACATAGCCGGAACACAACTAGAAGTATGATCATTTGATCTTCGCTCTTCTCAATCCACTTCAGGATTAAAATATGATGGAATTCGTGGCCAAAGATCTGGAAACAGCAACCAATTCGGGCCTTTCCATCAAAGAGAAAATGATGATAGCTCCTTGGAAGTGAGACCTCTTGAAGCACAATCAGCAGGATTAATTGTTGAAGAAACGTGATGCCAAATTGCTGATGGTAGTGTGGTTTGGTTTTCGGAAACTTTATTGGCTATGAAGGTCTTCCATTTTGTGGGATGTCTGTGAATCCAGGCCAGCGTGACTGTTGAATCACATTATAGATGAATGGGAACATCCAACAAAAGTGTTTTCTGAACGTGATGTACAAGCCGAACGAGAAGAACTGCTCCACACTGTTCTAAGCGTGGTAGCGATACCTGTTTTGAGGGACTGACCTTAGTTTTCGATATGGTACGAAGACCGTCTCGATACGCAAGCCAGCGTGGGCGAGCTTCGTTCGGAAGAGGATCTTCCCAGGAGATCTTTAAAAGCCAGAAAGTTCGAATAAGTATCTTAGTTAGCGTGTGCAAGCATTCATTGAGAGAAATTCCAGCTTCAGTCTTCTGAGCTCCATTGAAGACGACTCTCAATCTACTAGTAGCGTTTGATTTACGCAATACTCCGTGTTGTGGAAGGTAGAAGGAGCGAGAAGGGTCACGATGAATAGAAGACTCAGTATCAGGCATCATGTGGCCAAGACTTTCGTATTCCTTGAGAAATTCCTCATAGGCCCTGAAGAAGGAAGCGTCGCTCAGGTGGCGACGTTCCATGCGCTGAAGCATCCGGAAGGCTGGACGAAAAGAATTGCAAAATTATGAAATGCTTTGCATCATTGGAAGACGAACAACATAGCGTACTTTAGGAGTACGCGAATAAGTTGCCACGAAGAAATCCTCACACTCCTGTTCTTCAGACGTCCGTATGGACTTTTATGGAGCCTCTTTTTCCTGCTTGAGTTGCCAAAATCTGGGTCCGCTAGATTTAAACCTAAAAGATGAGACAAACTTCCATTGCTTACTCCAATGGATACTCCAAGTCAGATTTGAAACGTGGCGCAAGAATACATAAAATTGCACCGTGATTTGGTGTAGGACGTCCTGCACTGATAGTTAGCAATCCTAATCCACAACTTGAACGCGCTAGCTTGAGTCGTTGTGCGAGAGAGTCAGATACGAGAAGCACTTCAGAACCCTGATCAAGGAGTGCACGCACAAACACTGAAGCACCACTAATTGACTTGACCTTGAAAAGGCTGTAGGTAGTAGACCTTTTTCTGTAGGTCGAGTCACATGATAAATGCTGAGATGATGAACGCTGGACAATGCACGATTTTCTCCTTGAGTTGAAGGTGACTGCTGAGTGATGTTTGATGTCACCGTGTCTTAATGAAGCATGGCGTGATGTTTCTGATCACATAATCGACACGTTCTTGATGAAGGACATTCGCTTGTTGAATGTTGACGCAGATAGTTAGGACAAAGATTCCTTTTAGCCGCGAAATCCTTTTGTTGCATTGTACTCATTGCTCTAAATTGAGCACAATACATCAAGAAGTGTGCTTTCCCACAGCCGAAACATTTTTGAACTTGATGAGAATTCGGAGTCTAATCTGTTGAAAGGTGAGATGATGATGCAGAACTCTTGTTTGACCCGCGGCTTCCTTTGCTATACTTTAATGCCTGCGATTTGTCATTCGACTTTGAATTTGAAGAATCCTTTGAGTTAGCTGAATTCCCTTCAATGATCTCCAATTCGCCAACCTTCCTCAAGAAATGTGTGCAAGGAATCATAAGAACGAGACTCTGTCGTATCGCCTGGTAATGTCTCCCGGTCACGTCGAATTTGTGCGTCCAGTAAGTTGGTCAGATGAAACACTAGAAAAATTGAACAATGGTCGACTGCACATTTAAGCACCTTGCGAGCCTCTAGGTTTTCTTCGCTCAAATTCGAAGTTGATTCCGACTTCAGAGGCTTTAACGGAAAGAGAATAGACAAGGGAGAATTCATTGATATTCTCTTATTCTCATAACGTTTTACTAACAATTCCCACGCAAGCCTATAATTTTCGTTTGTAACCGGGATGTTTTTCGAGGAGTCGAGTGGACTCATCTGTTAAATTTGTTTTTAAATGATGTAATTCAACAACATCCACAATTTCTGTATTTTCAGCTATCAGTGAATTAAATAAGCCTGAAAAATTCAAACACTCGGTATCATTCCCAGAGAACGTTGGCAAGGTAATTTTTGGAAACGACCTGGCAGGAGATGATAAGACATGTTGATTAACGCTTATTTAAGAGTTAGATGCCTGCACAGAGGCAAGAGTGACGATTAGATCAAAGAATTTGCCCTTAGCAACTTGATACCATTCTTCTGTTCGAGTGAAGAAGTCATCCTTAAATTATGTGACTTCTCCCTCCAAAGGCGCATTCAACAGCTCAAAATGCTGTTGCTGGAACTTCAAGTAATTTGCTTCGAGCTTCTCTCACCTTTGCCCGAAGCATATCGCGCGTGTGTACTGTAGGAACCGATTGAAACGAATTTTTTATTCGATTAGCAAGTTTCGCTTGCTCGAGAAGGTATAGCTCAGCTTGTGTTTTGACATTTTGAATAACCGAACTTTTTACTGACACGACAAGTAATTAAAGTAGATAAACCGTTTAAACGAAATTTCTCAATGTTGTCATAGGTAATAAAATGTTTGAATCGTCGTCCCGAAAGTTAAATAATGCAATCTTACGAAGTGTATTTGTTACATTACTCCCTTGAGGTTTCCTCGCTGCGTGCATGATTTGGATAAAGCTTGTAATTCCTGTGTAGCTTGAACTTTACTAGGAAATTCACAACAATTCTCTTTCGTCACTCCAAATAATCCCAGAAAGTTTAACTGACAAAAAAACTATCATGATATCATTGTATCACGTTGCACACACACTGCTAGCCTCGATTAGGTTCAACCCAAAAGTACCTGCACATCCAGTTCCTCTTCTGTGTGTGTTTTCAGGATAAACCCCGGTTATTTTAAGACAAGAAAGAAAAAAATCGTACTACGCGTTTTCGAGAAAAAATATTTTTTCATTTTTAATTATCAAAATCTGATTTTTCTCGAAAACGACGCAAAATATGAATAGTTATCAATAGTTCAAAATTGTTCAGCTTCCTAAAATCTGTTAATGAAATGAAATGAAATTAAAGAAATATAAGTTTTACCGATTTAAAGTCTTATTTTTCTTCCAATCAAAGAGAAATAGGAATAGCAATACATGGTTCAAAATTGCTCCCTGTCCAGAAAGCTATAAAAATGTACCTTTACTAGATGTACATCTTGTGTGTTTGCCAAAAAATAAAAAAAAATATATAAAAAATCTATTAAAGCGACTAAAATAGCATTTAGTTCAACGAACCTTAAGATTTGTAAAAACCTTTTTTTTTGTTAAGTTTTTAGAAATAAAATCCTAAAGTTAGTTAAACTAAATGCTATTCTAGCCGCTTTAATAGATTTTCGATTTTTTTGTTGTTGAAATTTTGTGTTAAACACACAAGATATACATCTGGTAAAGGTACATTTCCATAGATTTCAGGAAAGGGAACATTTTTTAACCATGAAATTTTGCTTCGTTTTCGAAAAAAATGAGATTTTACATCGGTAAAAATTATATTTCTTGAATTTCAAAGACAAAAACCGATTTTCAAAATAAAATGTCAAAGTTCGTTAAACTTAATGCTATTTTAGTCGATTTCTATCGATTTTTTCATATCTTCGGAAAAATGTATTCAATTAAACCATATAAACATCCGAAAAGGGTATAATTTAATAGATTTTAGGAAGCTGCATACTTTTGAACTATTAATAACTATTCATATTTTGCGTCGTTTTTGAGAAAAATCAGATTTTGAGTGTTAAAAATGAAAAAATCTTTTATCTCAAAAAACGCGTAGTACGATTTTTTTCTTTCTTGGCTTAAAATAACTTGGGCCATCCCCGAAACACGTGCATAAGAGAAAATGGATATGCGAGTACTTTTGGGTTGAACTTGATCGAGGCTATCCGTGCACATGTTAATTGCACTTGCGAACTACGCAGGAGGTACGATTAACTTTATCCTGCTCAAAGGACCAAAAATGTTGGTGAGTGAGAGAAGTTTATGTGAGAAAAAAAGATACAATGTTTATAAATCTTCTTGATGACAAATACATTAAAGGACAGGTCACTGAGAATAAATAATACAACTGAATTATTTTAATCTTAACAAAGTTACTCAAAAATCGAACTTGTCTATATTTGAATCATTTCAAAAATTGATGTTGTAACAGAATTGTTACCATAACGCGGGACTCGGCACGGCCCGGCACGAAAGGGTTGCTGGGCCGCACACGAGACGGAACGGAATCCCCCCAGGGGACCCGAAGTCCCAAGCACAGTATAGCAGTTAGTCATTTTCTGCTCATTGTTTCGGTCGTTAACCGTTTCCAGCTAGTTCTAGTGTGTGTGCTCTCGCTTTCCCGCCCTGGAGTTGATCCTGAAGGAAGCTCCTGACCACTCAACGGTCCTTATCCGGATCATCTCCGCATCCACAGAACTTCACACCTCTTATCACTCTACGTTCTTACGAGGGTGACCCGACCGCCACTGCCTTGCCACGACCTGGCCATCTTCATCGCAGCTGTAAGTGGCAATAAAGTGTTTTTATTCTTTTTTGAAAAGTCTTTCAGTGTACCTTCCTTGGCTTTCGACTTTCCATTTTCCTTCCTTGGCAATACACCCGTAATAATGAAGAATTAATTGAAACTTGTATACCGAAACGACGAGATAAGTTCTCAATTTAACGTTCGGATGACGACTAAATTTGCCTAGAAAAGGTATGAAAAGCTCTTGCTCATTGAAGGAATATGACTCAACGATAGAAGAATAAGGATTACAGAAGAAATCGATAACACTTTAAAATTAGAATTCCATTAAAATGTATACATATGAAATTGAAGTCTAAATGAAAAAGTCGATGTTAAATAAGTGAAATTAAAAAAAAAAACAATGTGCTCAATGAAATATATCAGTCAATTCCGAACAGCCACCCTTCGTGAGGATATCTCGGAGGAGTCCAACCTCTGGACCATCAGTTGTTCAGTTTATGGTGCTACAAGAGCTTTGGCTGATTCAAATCGAAGGCTAAAACCGACGATGGATCGAAAAACAAAAGACGCTTACATCAACTGAACAAGAAGATTGGATGGGCAAGACAAAATGCGTCCCGTGTTCAGTGTGTGATTGACTACATAACATCTGGTAGACGTTCACGGGAAGGGTTCGAAAGTTTGCCCAAGAACCGACAAAATAAGGGGGTTATCTGACGCAAGAAGGAGAGTACAGAAGAGGGAGAGATGGATGAGGGAGAATCAACAATTTCTCGTTGTCCCATCGCGCCTCTCCAATGATTACGCTGTTTCTGTCAAAAATCCACCCAAGTCGAACAAGGTAGAGACTTTTTGGGAAGAGGTATATAAAATCCCGAAAACATTGGACTTGAAAGAAGATACTGATAGTATCATCTGCTTGAAGGAGTTTTGCGCCCTTATAACGTCTGAGGAGAAATGTCCATCCATCACTGCTGAAAAGGTTAAAGAACTACTTGGAGGCACGAAGAACTTTTCCGCTGCAGGACCATATGGTGTCGTGAAATTCTGGTGGAAGAAGTTTACTTCTGAACACCAACATTTGGCCCGCATATATACCTCATATTCAAAATTGGAAATGCCTGTTCCGCAGTGGCTCGTGTTAGGACGCACTATAATCTTACCGAAAAAAGGCAACTTGTCCAACCCAGAGAATTCCACATTTCCAGTTTTAAGAAGAAAGTTTCAAACACGTAAAGAACCATTTGATAGTATTTTAAAGAATTTCAATATCTTTTTTTATTATAAACTTAACTGTGTAATTAATAATGTATTTTTGCATTTTCCTCGACCTTTTCTCTGATTTTTGATAGTATTGGGGGGTATTTTCAATTGATTTATTATTGTTTCCAGTTATTTACATAAATCACATTTTTCAAATAGAAAATGTATTCAGACTATTAAATTTTAATCGATTCTCTAATCAAGGAATTTTGTTAATGATTTTTTAGTTTTCATCACATTGTAAAGAGGAGCAAAGTATATCCTCTTTTCCTTCATTGAGCTTGCATATACGTGGTGGTTCGTGCCTCTATTCAATTTTACTTTCCTTTTGTCAGGACGAGCATTGTGGCTCTCCATTTTGTCATCCCATCGGAGAGTTTCAATGTTGTAACCATGGAGACGTCGCGTTTCTGTAAGGGGGCTGTGCGAGAGCTGTCAAGCGTGTGTACTGTACAGATTTTTATGGCGTGTAACTGCCATTGTGAAAATACGTAACATCAGGTTGCATGCTTAGATGTAAAGTTAATTAAATGTCTTATTGCTCATCCCTTACTTTTTAGTTTTGATGGAAAAAGTTTGGCATTGCTTACGCTCACTGAAATTAATCCCATTATATTATTAGACATTTAATTCCGCACTCTACTAAATGAATAAAATATTTTCTTTTGGTATTATACTAAGGCATTTTGAATTAGTTATGAATTATAATTTTAGAAAAATTATTGATTTTTTTCACAGAAATTATGTAAGTCATGTGCACTGTTACTTGCTCATTAGTTTTTAGATCACTAAGAATGAAATAATTACGTTCTGACGAAAAGATTCTCATGATAAAGGAGGAAATTCGTACTTAAACCTGTCAAACTTTCAAAGATCGTGAAGCCCATCAACCTTTTGCCAAATGGCCAATAAGTGTTAGGCGGCCGTTAATGAGGTCGTCGAGATTAATCCTGTAATTATAGTCTTTTAGGATAATAGGCATTAGTGGAAAGACGGCACACCTGGGGCATTATTTATGAAGTGACTCCACATAAAAATTCAAAAATTCTCCGATCGGACTCAAACTTCGGAAAAGTGTAGCCCTCCCCCTCTTTGGGTAACATCTATTCCAGAGATTCTTAACTCTTTTGATATCAATGAACAACATTTTTTCCACAAAAGTTTCGATTGGATTTTCCACGTGCGTCTTATTGATTATAAGCATTCAAAATTAAAATAAATATTTTACCTTTGAAAATAAAATTTAAAAAAATATTTCACATCGAGTCAATAATTTCTGATTCCAAACCTTGATTCTGAACCCAAAAACAGGTCTTTATGAATGAGTCCGTCTGTCTGTATGTATGTATCTAAATATGTATGTATGTAAGTCGAAAAATTCATCATCAGGACCTTTTTTAATAGAAAGAAAATTATTAGAGTTACAACATTTTGAAAATTCAAAAAAATAAACGAAAATGAAAATTTTAAGCCAAAGAACGCACGATACGAAAAAAAGTCAGAATAAGAAAAACGTTTCTTTTTGTAAGCCTTACACAATTTCATAACAGCTTTCTGAATTTACTTGAAAAATCGAATATTCAAATTTTTTCGCACAAAAAGTAATTAAAGATAAAAAATTTCATTTTGCAGTCAAACAATGCAAAATACAAAAAAAGATTGAAAAACTAAAATCATGCACCCAAAAAGAATCTACAAATTTGTTAATTATTACTTTTTGAGATGACGCGTAGTTTTTACTCTATTCTTCAAAAAACAACATTGAGAATAAAAAATGAAAATTTTTTGGAGAAGCGACGCAAGCTACGGAAAAAATCAATGGACAAACGTTATTCGCCCAAAAAAGAGCTACAAATTTTTAATTAATTGTTTTTTCACAGGATAGGCAGTTTTTGTTTTAATTGTAAAAATAACATTAAAAATACAAAAATTAATTTTTTGGAAACAACGCAAGATGCGAAAAAAATTAAGAGGACAAAAGTTGTTAAGCCAAAAAAGATCTACAAATAATAAATTGAACGTTAAAGATTTAAAGCTTTTTCGGGTTTCAATCGTGTGCGAAACTATGAATCTTACCGAGGTTTCATGAACATAGCAGTTCACTTCTTCAGTGCTGAACTGAAAGTGAAGTTTCAGGTTATGTTGTTCTTATATATTTATTCTCTACGATGCCTGTGACTGGCCAGAGCGTCCCATGGTGAGAACTTGTCGAACATGATTGGCCAAACAAGTCTTTTTTTAAAAACCCGGGAGGACGGAAAGCCAAATCGGATTGGTTTTATATTCATTGTCCCTATTGATTTTATTAGGGTGTTTTAAGATTTCGATTGCTTCTTTATGTTTTCTTGGAAAAATATTGTACGTTTTTGCGATGACGGTTGTTTTTTCAAATTAAATGCTATGTCCTGTTTCGATATGATGCTCAGCTAGTGATGGTTGGGTGAAATGTTTTAGCCTGCTTTTACTCTCATGTTCCTTTACACTTTGCCTTAGCGCCCTCCCGGTTTCTCCAATATAGACTTTGCCACAAGAACAAGAAATTTTATATAGGCGATTTTCAAATAGATTTCAATTTGTGTGTCCCTCAATGTTTATTCGATGTTCCTATAATATTGTTGACCTACTAAGGGGATTATAGCACATATGGTGGCCTACTTTATTAGTCCATACAGAAAAAGTACAAAAAAATTAAAGTTAGGCATACCTTTCTTGTAATTAAGTAGTCAGGTTTTACCCTCTCTATAGTGTCTCTCCCTACAGATTCACATACTTGAAATGTGACATGACTGGTAAAATTTTGTTTTTAAATATTGGCCTTGGGCACTTTTTAGAAATATATGCTGCAGTTCAAATTGCAATACTAACTTGCTAGAGATTATGAATACTGACTCAAAGAATCATGCTTATATGTCTGTCCCTCGGTTTGTTTACAACTCCGAAGCCTCTATAATTTTAACGAATTTGAGGTGATAATTCGTATTATAATCAATTCTAATTATGAAAAATAATTAGTTTTTATCAAATTTTAAAAACACATGACGTTTCCAGAACCTTGAAATTGATTAAATGCTCGTAAGTCTGAGAACACGGGAAAAACTATCGGTTAATCTGAATAACAACTCCGAAGCCTCCCAACAAAAAAGAGGTACAAACGCAAAATAATTTGAAAATTGCAAACAACAACTCCGAAGCTAGCGACTCTGAAGCATTTTATCAACTCCGAAGCCTTTTTTTTGCAATCGCTGGTAAAAGGTTCCAAGTCGCATTGAAGAGAAAGAAAAAAATGTTTTAAATGTACTATTTTTTCAATTCTTCTTAAACTTCTTCATAAAATATTGTGCATAGATATTTTTTTACGAAGAACTCTTCTTATACAAATTCACGTCAAGGAGATAAGTTTAAATTGTAAAAATCAAATTTGTAAATCATTTTTTTTTGCAACACTCAACTCGGAAGTTGGCGCTTTCATGCCCCGAGACAAAACAGCATAAGCGCCAATATTTTTTTAAATAATAATAATTAATAATAATTTTTTCAAGTTTTTTTTCAAACCTTTTTTTTTAAATTTTTTTTTCTTTAATTTCTATTTGTCCGACCCCCCTTGAAAACGCGCCATCGCATGCACTTGTAGCAGGCGTAATGTGGCTACTTCCAACCCTGTGACGTTCGCATATGCGCACTCCGCCGACGGGCTGACATGAAACTTTATGCCCGTTACATAAAAGTTTATGCCCGCTACATATAACTTTACGCCTGCTACATATAACTTTACTCCCGCTACACAACAATGCACCACGCAAGTGATAATATGGAGGAAATTATCTTTATCTTGAAAACAAATTGTGTCGTTGGACCCTAGAGTCTCTCTTTTGCAAAGTACGCTATTTCTTCCTTTTATTTATAATCTAAAATTGTCAAGTACACCAAACATCCTCTATCTGCTTCACATGCTTGTTTTCAAGGAGGGTAGGACAAAAAGTATGGTGTGTATCAAAGGCGTACGGCTATTTTGCCTCGTGTGACTGCCTCCCTCGCTTCGCTCGGGCGGCAAGTTCACACTTCTCAAAATAGCCTTCTTTACGCCCTTAATACACAATATACTATCACTTCACTCTATGCAATATAAAATTAGTATTTTTCGCTACCACCTACTAACAACTTTTTCGGACGGGCGTTGCAAAAAATAGCGTGTTAACTATTAACAAATTTTCAATAAATTGAAAAAAATCTCAAAAAAAAATTGTTGAGAAAATTTTTTTAAATAATTGTTGAGAAAAATTTTCGAAATAATTTCAAAATTTTTTTAGAACGTGCAGACAACTTTTGTACATTTAAAAAAAATTCAAATCATTTTGACCTGCTAATCCTGCTAAACCCAATTTTAAACCTTTATAATAATGTACTTTAAGTAAAAGAATAATTTAGACACAAATAAGTGGAAAAAATCGATAGTCTAGATCAAACAGCTCTCCCACGTTATAAATTACATCCTGGTACATATATCTGAGAAAAATGATAACAATTATTGCATAAATTAGAACTTCAGTTTACTCGCATCTCGGAAACCAAATTGAAATCTATTTGCAAATCGCCCATATACTCCCGCATCACTTTAGAGTTGTTTAGAAGTTGTCCTATTTTTGCAGGTGGTTTAAATATAGTTTGGTTGTTGTGTTTGTTGAGAATTTTTCCTATTTGTTCTGTGATATCTTGAATGTAGGGTAGGATGGTTGTCGTTTTTCTCTCTCTTTCTTTAGTAGGTTTTATTGACTTGTTTTTTTAAATGTATTTTCTCATTGCTTTATTAATTTGTTTGTTTGTGTAATCGTTTTGTGTCAGGATATGTTTAGCATTTTGTAGTTCCTTTTGTAAGTTTTCTTTATCTGTTATTGAGGCAGATCTGTATATAAGAGAGTTGATGACCGATTGCTTTTGAAATGGGTGGTGGTGGGAGGAGGCATGTAGGCATCTTTTTTTATGGGTGGGTTTTCTCTAAACTTTATGTCCTAATGTGTTATCAGATTTTTTGTAAACTAGTACGTCGAAGAAAGGTAATTTTACGCTTTGTTCAAAACCAAAATTCCGGTTTAAGCTTGAATTTGTTGAAGATTTCCGTTTTTAGATTGTCCATAAAAATGTTGAAAAATGTCGGCTATCACAGGTGAGATTAGAGAACCCATTGCTGCTCCTGATGTTTGTTCGTAGAATTGGTTATTGAAAGATAAATAGGTATTAGTGAGACAGTGTTCTATCAAAGGTGTAAGAGTGGAGGGGAAGTTTGCGAAGGATTCAATAATATCGATTGTATCAGAGATTGGTACTTTTGTAAAGAGAGATACTACGTCGAAACTCACTAGGATGTCTTGGGGTTGAACACGAAGGAATAGTAAGGAGTAGTATCCCTGTACGTGGGGAGTGGGACGAGCGACGTCCAAGAATTCGTTAATGCTTGCCACGAATGAAAACTCGTGTTTGAAGTTTCAAACTTATGTTTTACGGAATCCATCAATGATTATAGTAATGTTATTCTAGTACTTACACTTTCTAGATCCTTTTCGTACTTTTGATGACATTTTCCTTCTCGTTTTTAATTCATGAACGTGATATACACCCAACAAAATAAAAACATAAACGAACATAGATTACATATGCATCGAAATGTCAAAATATAACATAGGGGAGTGGTTATAACACGTGACAGCGAAAACAGCTCTACGCATGTGCACGCGCCAGCATACGAGTTTTCATTCGTGGCAAGCATTAACGAATTCTTGGACGTCACTTGTCGCTCATCAAAGCAGTCCTTACTATTCCTTCGTGGGGTTGAATGTGAATCAAAAAAATGTGAAAATGTGAATATATTGCGCTGACGATCGGTCTGAGTGGAATGTTGTTTTTGTGGTTCGACCAGTCCCCACCATCAGACGCTGTGGTCAATCACATGCATCGTAGAGAATACATATATAAGAGCAACATAACCTGAAACTTCAGTTTCAGTTCAGCCATGAAGAAGTGAACTGCAATGTTCACGAAACGTCGGCAAGATTCATAGTTTCGCATGCGATTGAATGCCGAAAAAGCTTTAAATTTTGTATTTTAAATTTATTATAAAGAATCATTGTGAAAGCATTAAATATATTGAGATCTACACAATTTTTATTTATCACTTCCTGATAGAACACGTAGTTTTTGTTTCGATCGTAAAAAATAACATTGAAAAAAAAAGTTGTGGAAAAACGATACAAGGTATGAAAAAAAACTCAGTAGACAAAAGTTGTTCACGGAAAAAAGATATAAAAAATTGTTATTACTCACTTCTTGATAGGATGCGTAGTTTTTGTTTCATTCATAAAAAACAACATTAAAAGCAAAAAATAAAAGTTGTTTGACAAACGACACAAGCTGCGAAAAAAGATGAATTGACAAAAGTTGTGCAACCAAAAAAGATCTAGAAATTGATCATAATCCACTTTTTGAGGGAATGCATAGTTTTTGTTTTAATCATAAAATATAACAGTAAACATTTTTTTTAAATTGCCGACAAATGAAACCAGGTACGAAAAAAAATTAACAGACATACGTTGTTCACCCAAAAAAGATATACACATTTTTTGCTAATTATTTTTTGGTAGGATGCGTATTTTTTCAAACAGTAAAATATAATATTGAAAATAAACAAATTAATTGTTTTGAATAATTTTGTCAATTAATAAAATTGTTTTTTATAGGATGCGCACTTTTTTTTAAATTATGAAAACAAGACAATAAAAGTACACTTGTATCAATATCAGTGCATATTATGAATTGTAATAATATAAATTTATTGAAATGATACATTTTTGAAATCAGCTGAGAATAAAAATAATTACAAGATAAAGTACAAATATTAAAGTAATCATGAAAACTAAAATTTGTACTTTATTTTGCAATAACTCAATAAACAGTCCCAGACCGAGGTACATGAATAAATATAATATACATTTCATATAATAGAGTTGGACTCAATGTAGAAAAGTTCGCACTTTGGACTAAATCGAGTGCGAAGCGCGAGATACGTGATGAGGATATCTTCGTTTCCGCCAAAGTAGCTTTAACAGAAGATAATTCATAATCAATGAATGACAGTTGTCAATTTTTCGACCTTTAATTTTAAAAGGTCTGTGCACAAATGTGGAGAAAGTACAAAGACCGAGCGCGAAGCGCGAGATCCAATAGACGTGCGCACTACGCGATAGCTAGTTTGATGTAGGATTAGTTTGTTGCAATTCTCAACTCCTATCTTCTTAGCAAATTTCTTTACTTCCCAGTACCTGCTACATCCCATGTTATTTAGAATTGGCTTTCAATATGATTTTGCATTATTTTCAGGGTTTCATGCGAACCCCTATATGGGTAATTCTCCACAGAGGTCATTTTCGTTTGCCCAAGTAATGACGTTGAGGAAACATTTTCAATAATTTTAGAACTTTATGATATTACTGTTATTGATCAAATTTATTGGTATCAGAAGCGAAATATAATATATTGTACTCTAAAAATTTATTAAGTAAGTCTAAATACCTGAAAAATACACATTTCTCTGTTCCGCAAATATAAGTGATCAAAATTAGGCAAGTTTATCATAAGTGAGTTAAATATAATGAATATTTTCACAGGAAAAATGAAATGTAATGTTAACAGCCATTTCAGAGTAATCTTTACCTGCAACAAAAATTAACTTTACGTGTTAAGATTTATCCATCACATGGGAAATGATTACCATGTCAAATCTATCAGATCTTGTTTTGTTTCTATGCGAAAAAAGTCAACTTTATCTAGTTGAAAATTACCCGCCATAAAAATTCACTTCTTTTTTCCTGTGTTGATCATTTCCATTGTAAAACTTATCTCGGAAACTAGGATTCTCTAATAGACCTTTTTTAATTTAACATATGTATCATTGTGTATACGTAATTAAAAACTTTTTCAAACGAATAATTCCAAAGAAAAAAGATCAGATTTAAACAAAGGACATAGCAGGATAAGCATGTATGTGCTGCCCCACTCAGATCTGGTTGAGATTTTTACAGTAAGTTGGCACTGATGTAAGACTCAATTTCCCAAAATATTATATTTGAGAAATTATTTTTATGAGAGTTATGGGGGTTAGAAGAAAAATAAAAAAATTAGTTTTCTGAAGAACGGCTGGACCGATTTCGATGGGCAAAGAATATGTTATGGGACTCAATGAGAGAATGTTGTAGACTTTCGAAATTTTTCTCAAAAAATACGGGTAAAAAAAATTCTCAAAATTTGTTTGAATTTTTTTTATGCGATGCATTTGAGGAACTATCACCATCTTTCGTAAAAAAATCTTTAAATACTGTAGAATAACATACCCGAGTCGCAAAACGATCGGAGGGGTAATACATCGTTCAATTTAAGAAACATCTTGGGCGCGTCACGTACGGTCTGCGACGTGCTGTACAGTGCTTCGCTTAGTACGCAACAGCATCTTAAGACACATTGTATGACTCCAAATACTTGAATAATTGGTCAACTTTTTTTTAAATCCTTCAAGTTCGAAAAAGGGGGTTATTTAGTACAGGGGCATTAATTATGTATTCTTTACAGAATCCCATAACTTCGCAGTCCAAGTCATTCATTCTAAAGGTGTCAATTATTGTGAAACTGAATGCAAACGAACGGAAACGTTTAGTGTGCGGTAGCATTCAATTTCTTCAAGTCATCGTCTCTTAGGATCTTCACTTGTTTTCTTCGCTACATTCATTTGTTCCTAAATTCAGTTGGTTTTCTTTTATTAGCTACAAATGGAAGCGCATGCGTGTGGTGCGGTAGCATTCATTTTTTTACGCAAGATCTCCTGCGATCTTTACTTGTTTCCTTCGCTGCATTCATTTGTTCCCTCATGCAGATGTTTTTCCTTTATTAGCTGTAAATAAAATCGCATACGTGTAGTGTGCGGTAGCATTCAACTTCACGTTAACAGCTCCTACGATCTTCACTTGTTTCCTTCGCTACATTTATTTGTTCCTACATTCAGTTGTTTTTCCTTTATAAACTACAAATGAAAGCGCATACGTGTGGAACGGTAGCATTCATTTTTTTACGTCAACATCTCCTGCGATCTTCACTTGTTTCCTTCGCTGCTGAGGAATTAGTCTTCCCGATATTTACTTACTGTGTTACTTTCCTACATATTTTTGTTTTTCTTTTGAAAGAATATTTTTCGCGTGATATTCTTTGTTTGCCGTGACCGGTCATGATAGAACAAAAGAAAATATATAAACTGAAGATGAAACAACGAATTACTCTAACAAACTTCAACGAACGATTGTTCTTAACGATATCTTGTCTTCAAAATGCCGATATGCCCAATTTAAAAAAAATAAGCTTGATGTTGATTGGTTGATTTCTGAAAACGAGGCCGGTGAATCACAATCAACTTCCGATGATCTCGAAATCATTATTCGACTCCAACCTAAAGTGGATGAATAAGATATTGTGAGAGTTGAAGTTCCTATTCAAAGAACTATTTCAACTCATAAATACTTTTGTCTTTGTTCTGCCACAACGAATCGCACACTTATTTCAGAAGAAGCTCGCATGGAATCTTATATTAAGATGAAAATTCATATACCAGCCGGAAACCGATGCTGTCGAACTCACTTGATCAAAGTTCGATTTCACGACGAAGATCTGTCTGCTTTGAAGGTGTTCTCTAATTCGTCAAGTTTAAGTCCTTCGGAATTATCGAAAATAATGGAAAGTCTCGCAATCAAATGTGATTCCACCCTCTATGATAAGCGTGGAGATTATAGTCTTTCCAGAAAGCAACTTCTTATCTTCACAGGATTGAACTGGGAAAATATCATATTTTTGAAAGACATGATGACTTACACAAAAATGCGTACCGCGACTCAGGCACTAGTAGTATTTCTTTTTAAACTTCGCAATGGCAATTCTAATCAAATTCTCGCTTTCATTTTGCAACCAGGAAATGAACCAGTTATCTCAGAATATTCATCAGCTATAATTGAGTAATTTGAAGAAGACATCTTGCTCTTTCATTTCGGAATAAATTCTTCCAACAGAAAAGATCTTATTCATAATCATACGACTGAAATTGCCAAAAGTTTATTTGCTAGTGACGAAAAGCTAATGTTAATCTGCGATGGGACGTATGCTCGTCATCAAAAAAGTATGAATAATGCGTTCTAAGGGAAATCATTTTCTGGGCAAAAGATCGGCAAGGCCATCGCAATTTGCACAACTGTCGGCTACGTTGTTGATATGCTAGGACCATATAATAAGCACCCCGATTTGTGAGAGGTGAGGGGCCTCACATTAAAAAATCACCCCGATTCGTGAGAGGCGAGGGGACTTACGCAAAAAAAGCACCCCGATTTGTGAGAGGCGAGGGTCCTCACATTAAAAAAGCACCCCGATTTGTGAGGGGCAAGGGGACTCACATTAAAAAAGTGCCCCGATTTGTGAGAGGTGAGGGGACTAACATTAAGGAAGCACCCTTTAATAAGGGGTCTGAAATCGTACTGCAACTTGTGACACCTTTAGAATAAATGACTTGGACAGTAATGGGAAGTTATGCGATTTTGTAAAAAATGAATAATTAATGCCCCTGTACTGAATGAACACACTTTTTCGAATTTGAAGGATATAAACAAAAGTTGACCAATTATTCAAGTATTGCGAGTCACACAATGTGTCTAAAGATGCTGTTGCGTACTAAGCGAGGCACTGTACAGCGCGTCGCAGACCGTACGTGACGCGCCCAAGATCTTTCTTACATTAAACTATGTACTACCACTCCGATCGTTTTGAGACTCGGATATGTTATTTCACAGTGTTTAAGGATTTTTTAGAAGAAAGATGGTGATAATTCCACAAATGCATCATATAAAAAAAATTTTTTTTTAAATGTTCGAAAATTTGTTTGGTCCGTATGTTTTGAGAAAAAAAAATCAAAATTGTTCTACAACATTCTCTCATTGAGTCCTATAACATATTTTTTGCTTATCGAAATTGGTCCAGCCATTCTTGAGAAAACCTAATTTTTTTATTTTTCTTCTAACCCCCATAAGTCCCATAAAAATTATTTCTCAAATATAATCTTTTGGAAAATTCAGTCTTACATCAGTGCCAATTTACTGTAAAAATCTCAACCAGATCCGAGAGGGGGCAGCACATACATGCTTATCCTGCTATGCCCTTTAAAACGAGATAAAGCGTTGCGCAGTATTATTATATGTAAACTCTGTCCATTTCTAAATCGATCACTTTTTAGCAAATAAGTCACTATAAAAGTAATAACTGTTAAGAGGAAGTAGGTGTGTTCATAATCTCCAAAGGAATGTTTAATTCAATCAGTTTTGGGGCTATAATTCGCGTTCTTCTATATTTTGTAAACTCCGGAAGCCGTGAACTCCGCCCGCCAAATATATCAATCCAAGTGCGGGTCATATAGATTTTAGGTCCGCCTTGCTTACAATTCAAAATAAACATGGCACAGAATATAATTCGCGTTCAGGTTAATTCAAATTATAAAAAAAAATGAAACATAAGAAAAAGTAATTTGTTGAGAAAGCAGAAATAAGATGTTTATTCACGTATGGGATCGTATTTAAATTTATCCACCAGTGATCTGTCGTGTCGGCTAACCTACACGTCTAGTTCATAGGGAAGGGTAGGGTAAAACCGGGTTGCGGGTTAAATTGAGTACCCTCTATACCTCGTGATTCGTGCTGCCCCCTGGGTCTAGCTCGATATATTTTGTTTATGTAGATGTCCTGACCTTATTTTTGTAAAAAGTGGTTAGCTACATGTGTTTGTTGTCTAAAGAGACAATAACATATTTTTTACGGTTTAAAGTTACAATTTTTGGTCAAAAGTACGTCACCGTGGTTCTTGCAGTTGTACAGAATCTGCATAGGTGAGTGGAACACTTAATTCCGTACCCATTACAAAGTATATAGCAATAGTTATCATCATTTATTTGTGTCCACAAACACATCGTCACAACAACGTTCCGTTATTTATTGCCTGAGAGGGCAAAACCGGGTACTGATGGTAGGGGTAACACCGGGGCGTACCAGGTCTATCCCACGTCCCGCATAGTAGCAAAAAACTGGCAACAAATGTAAAAACAGTTTATAACTTTATATAATCGTGATCATACATTATGATTATATATGCGTATTATGTAATTACCGATACTAACCCCCTTCCAAAAAAATATTGGTTTTTGTCCCACAGGAGAAAATAATCCTGAAAAATGTTACATAATGTCTGAATTTGAGAATTTATTATTACATTCTCTAATAATTTCTAGCAATGAACTTGTTTAGGTCTGACGATGCCAGGAATGTACAGAACAGAGTTGGCGCTCCAGAACCGAAGAAATCTGAGAAGAAGAAGAAGAAAGAAGGATGACTCTTTTCAAAAGAGAAACCGGGAGCAGACACTGATACAGCTTGCATTTTTTGCAATGATGTTTAATCTGCATCGACTGAGGGGTGAATTCAGATTTACACTGTGTGCAATGAGGGGGGGGGGGGGGTGCTAAATAGCATGTAGCTATGTTGAACAGGGCGAATTCGTGTGTGATTACTGCTAGATCCATCGTTAGTCCATCTAGGTTGCTGAATATCATAATCTTAATAATATTAAAACCTTCGTGAGTACACCCGAGATACTCAGCATACCAATATTCACAATATTTAATTACAACAAATTTAATTTTTTTAAATTACAATGAGTTTTTAAATCATTTTTATCCTTGCCCGGTTTTACCCTACCCACGGGTAAAACCGGAAAATTTGCGTTTCTTAATAACATTTTCTGAAATATGAAGAAAAATTTGCATTGAACATCTGACTTCACTTTCTTAAGGTTAAAGAATCACAGAAGACTTCTTACTTCAATAAAAGTTTTTTAGCTTTTCGCTTTCTCACACGATGCCATCAAAGACAAAGTACCCGGTTTTACCCTGCTCTCCCCTAATCATAGAAAATGTGCAATGTACACTGTTAGAAATTTTCGGAAAATTCCGAGACATTTAAGGTACTACAGTAACTGAAATTTACGAAATTAGGTTGCTGAAAACTGAATTCAGTAACTTTTATAGTAAATTAACTAAACTTTTATTAAACTTCAGAAATGGTATCTGAAAATTACAAATAGTTTTTTGAAATTCCTGAACGATAACAAAAATATAAGTTATCGTAACTGAAAGAAGTGCGCAGTTGCATACGCACTCGTTGCTTCTCGATCGCGTTCGTTGGAGACAAGACATGGTAGTTCAGTGGCAATCAGCGGCTATAAAGTGCAAAATGAAGTGGAATAATTCCATATTAAAAAAGATTAGATCCAGGTTTTAATCGATTTGATCCAGGTTTCAATTGGATGGTGAGTCCGCTATTTACGTCAAATGACGCCCTCCTGACTAGATAGGTTAAGTCTGTAGCTTTTGATCGTTCTATATCTCAATGCTCTCATTTATTGATTTACAACGTAGATTAAGGAACAGATATTTTGTTTGGTTCATTAATTTTAATATAAATTTGCAGTGTCTATTTGTCTTGAAAATATGAATTATAGTAAGACTATATAAGAGCAGGGAAGTTTCATTACAAATAACTACGTATATATCTATCTTATATAATATACTCAATGAATCAAATCTAAAAAAAACTTCTCATCATAAAAGATGGTCTTTGATCATATATTCGATGCAATGAGTATTAGGGTGGGTCGAAAAAAAACGAATTTTAGAAATCTAATTTGGAGCTATGCGAAAAAGCAGTGTATTGGGACATTAAAAAAAGTGCGAATTATTTGTTGTCAGTTGATTAAGGCCTTCCGAGCGCGGGTTATAAAAATTTGTTTGAAAGAATTCTAATTTTCAAAGATTTGGTATTATTGTGTGTTTCATTTTTTTTATGTTCTTCGGGGCCTTCCTCGTCTCCAAAAACTGTTTTTAAAATCTACAGAAACCAGGGGAGAATCATTTATTCAAGCTATTTGAGACTTTTCTACTCATAAAAATAAACTAGAGAAAAATTTGACATGATTCAAAATTATTAAATGTAAGCGCATTTAATTTTTGGAAAACTGAGTTTTGCATGTTTTTTTTAATTATCTATTTTCAATCGTGTTCAATTTTTCTAGTGTATCTGTATTAGTAGAAGTGCCTCAAATATCCTAAATAATTCTCCCGACGCTTCTGTAGATTTTGAAAATGCTTCTTTAAAACAGGGGTCTACTAAATCTAAATTATTTTCTAGAGAACATTCATTACCAAACTGTCAGAATTTTTGGAGACGAGAAAGACCCAGAAGAACATAAGAAAATTTGAAACACACTTAATCAATACAACTTATAATTTTTCAAACACAGTTTTATAACGCGCACTCCGAAGGTCTTAATCAATCGACACCAAATAATGTATACGTTTTTAGGGTCGAAATACACTACTTATCCACATAGTTCCAAATTCGCTTTCTGAAATTTGGTTTTTTCGATCCACCCTAATGAGTATACGTACTATTGTAACATAAATACATGAGAAGTCGTTTGTATCAACTTCACTCATATTTTCATACTATTTACCTTCTCAGGGCAAATATAGACTACATATTTTATATTAAAATTAATGTAACGAAAAAATTTTTGGACCTCTTGAAATTTTCAGTTACAGTAACTGAAAATTCCTAAACTGTTACAGAATTTTCTGAAACATGTGACTGAAGCGTTATGCAGTTGCCGTTGCTGAAATTTCTGTTACAGTTTAGGAAAATTAAGAAACGGTTTCTGCATAAAGCTTTAGTGACGCGTCTCTTAAAATTCCTACACACATTTCTAACAGTGTAGCCGGCAAAGTTGTTGGTAAGTTTAATAATTGTCTAATGAAAGTAATATAATATAGTAAGTTAAAAACTCATTATTTCTACATGCGAAGTGGTTTTACAAATCCTAACATTTAAAAACACAAAATTGCTTTATAGAAATTATCACGTTTTTTGCGTCCTTGTTTTGAAAGATGGTATTTTTTGTTCGCAAGCTACCCGAAGATTACACGATTTTTTTATAGAATTTGTTTGATAATGACGAAAGCAAATAACACCTTCTTCTGTGGAGTACGTGGCTTAAAAAACAATTTGTATTTTTTCATTGAAATATATCAGTTCAATAGGTGGCGAGATATCTACCTGCAAATTTTTTAATTTCAGTAAAAACATTATTGTTTATAATGCTATAACTTAAAAGCGGTTCTTGGTACCAAAAAATGTGAACAGAAACAAATCTTGTCTTAGTTCAAACCTTCTGAAAAAAATATTTTACAGAATCTTTTTAACATAAATAATGTGTTTGTTTGAAAATAGTTGTTTGAACAATTAATGCCAATTGATGAGGTGAAATATTTATGTAAAAGAAGTTACTCTGGTCAAAAAAGCCCGGTTTCTGTAGAACCATACATATGTAGCCGGCTGGGTGGCTGTCCGTCCTCTGTCGCGGCTAGAGAAAAAACTATGAGGTCCTTCAATTTTATCTTTTGCATGACGATATGTTTCACTTGTTCAAAGCTCAAAATAATCCTATTACGGGCTACCGCAGCTAAAGCAAAAACTACGAGTGTTACGTCTGTCGACGTAATCTTTTGCATGACTATGTACTTCACATGTCAACTATATTCGAGATCAAATTCTCGATTACGTCCGACTGCAACATCACAGTCAAGGAGAAAGGAAAGGAGATGGATCAAGAACTTAGAGGGTAACTGCGACAATTATTTCGGGGATATTCGGCGAAAATTTATGTCCTTGTGATTGGCACTCACGAAGGTTTCGCACATGGGTTTCACCGGCCTTTCGTTCTGATTTGGTTGTAGGTACCCTGTTGCTACTTATCTCACGGTCGTAAGACGTGTTTGTAGGTAAGATTTACCGCGGTTCTAATGGGAGTCAGTGTCACTTTCATGAATGGCAGTTGCTACCTGTAGGACCCTGTGGTGGTGGTGGTTGTTCAACCTATTTTATCCTATAGATGAAAACTCGTAATTTCATGGAGGAAGAATTTCTGTT
>CAKNXH010047444.1:0-27073 GCA_932178445.1 Andricus quercusramuli
GCTACAGATTATTTTGAACATCGTTTTTCCATTTGGCCCCACTGTGAGGTTGTACGAATTGATAAATTTGTTTCGAGACAGGAGAAGTCCCAGGCGATTGGAGAAAAGCGATTATTGTTCCAATATACAAAAGAAAGGGAGATAAAAGCAACTGCAGTAATTACGCAGATATCAGCCTACTAAGTACAGTAAGTAAAATATACTCAAAAATATTTATCCGTAGGTTAATGGAAATTACAGAAGAGAAGATATGGGAAGTCCAAAGTGGATTTATGCCAGGAAGGTAGGAAAGAAAGTTTTCTGTGCATTTATTGACTTAGAAAAAGCATTTGACAAGGTAAATGGAAGTAAACTTTGGGAAGTCCTTAAAGAGAGAGTATGGAGTAAATGGAGGTCTCCTACAAGCAATAAAAACAATATATACAGGTAGTAAAGCCAGTGTAAGGCTAAATGGGAACTGAAAGACTGGTTCGATATTATGCAAGGCGTGAAGCAAGGGTGCGTTATGTCCTCGTGGCTATTTATCATATTCATGGATAAGTGTCTAAGAACTGCCCTCTTCGACGAAGAAGGTGAAGATCTCGAAACCGTCAAGGTACGTGGGTTAGCTTTCGCAGATGACAAGATTGTTGTGGCAGAATCAATCGAGGACTTGCAAAGAATTTTGAATAAACTTAATACAAGCATGAAGAACATGGGCCTCCAAATTAACGTGAATAAAACGAAAATTATGATGTTTGAGGGAAAAAGTGAGAGAACAATATGCAACATTGTCCTAAATGATGAGAGATCAGAACAAGTTGATAAGTACGTATATCTGGGTGGCCTATTCACTAGCGACGGAAAAATAGATGGGGAGTTAGATAGGCGCATAAATAAGGGTAAGCAGGTTATCGGTAGAGCAGGGTCCATCCTCACAAACAAAAACATATAAAAAAAAGCTAAAATGGCCATACATAACTCTATTTTTGTACCGACTGTACTATACGGTAGCGAGACATGGACCTGTCAAGAAAAGGACAGGAGTAAAATCCACGCGATCGGCATGAAACCTCTGCGCATAATATGCGGGAAAACACCGATAGACAAAGTACGAAACGTACGGTTCGGACATCTTGAAAGAATGAAAGATGAACGACTGACCAAGTAAATGTATAAAGGTAAAGTAAATGGCAGAATGCCCTGAGATAGACCGCCGAAAGAATGGTTAGAATCTGTGAATGAGACACTAATCCGAACAGACATAAGAAGCCATAGAAACACAAGAGCTTGCATGAAACAATGCATGGACGTGAAGGAAGCTAGAGTAGTATGCCAGAACAGAAAAGTATGGCGACAAATAGTTTGTAAACAGAGTGACAGTAGAGTGACTGATGCCTGAAACAAAGACCTAGGATACTAATGGGCCAAAGTGGGGAACCATCCATAACAACTTTGTGAGGCTGCTCATTTGGGATGATCGCTGAAGAGATTGATCAGCAACCTGGGTCGGAGCAGTGTTGCGGAATGAACGTGTCATTTAAATAAATAACACGAGAATTCCAGATCAATCTAAAACATCTGTACCTCACACCTACATACCTATACACCTTATACCCATATACCGACCTACTTTATACCTATATACCTATTCACTATTTTCCAACCGAGCAAGTCACGCCTACCCCGAAAGGGAAATGGCTTAATGGTATAACACTTTCTATACAAAAATACGAGCGACCCAACAGACTCGGCTTCGTTTGGATCCGCCTCGCCTCGGGTTCACGCGGCCAATTCAAACGCGCAGTGACCAAATTCCCCGTGACGACTCGAGTATCGAACACTATCTTTCTTTATAGAATACCATGCAAAACTCGGGATATGAAGACTTAAAGAAATGTGGGGGAAGACATCTTTTCTGGAAATAAAAGAAAATATAACTTGTTACAACCTATTTCTTGTAGGTCATCGAAACTTGCAATGCTGCCTTCGTCAACGAAATCCATTTCGATGATTTTTTTGCCGTTTTCCCCTCATACAAACTTTTAATAAATTCTTTAATCTCTTCATGCATCAAATTACTTGCAAAAAAACGATACTCACGGCGCTAGATCGCAACCAAAAACAGTGCAGAATAGGCCATTTTAGATGTATGTAAACGTTGGGCAAACGAGGGTTTTGCATGTATGTGTAAAGAAAAAATAATTTTCGAAATATGAAAAATGTCCAATAATTCAAAAATGTTTTCGAAGAGGGTATTTTGAGAATCTTTGTCTTTTGTGAATTTACGATAGAATTCTACATATTACTTCCACCATTTACTGCATTTATTTATTTCAATTCAAAAATAATTGTAAAAGAAATATTTCTTTCCTCAATCCTAATTTTCATTTATTTCATGAAAAAACAAAGCTTCAGAAATTGACTTCTCGAACTAATATTTTCATGCTAATTTTACGAGGCTTTTTCTCTTACCTTTATCGTGCAACGTACAATCGTTAAAACTATGATTTTCATTTAAAATGAACGGTCCTGTCCCCTTTTCTGCATCTTCTGTACTGGTACTGGTCATTTTTAACGACTGGTGGAAAGTTTTAATTTCCCTTCTAGCACTTTTTTCTTTCAAAATCAGTATCAGATCTTCAAAACTCATTTTTTTTTTGTCCAACTTCCTTACATGTTCTTCAAAATTCAAGCGCTCTTTTTCATCGACAAACACTAGCAATTTCTTCATTGTTAATACTTTTTTTTTGAAATTATGATTTTTCCGAAAATATTTGATAGTTTTATAAAACTCTTCAATTTCCATTTCAGATAAAACTAAATTTTTTGACCATAATCGTTTGTAGTTTACCATATTATCTGGCAATGGAAAAAAATAACCAATATTTTCTGAAGTTTGTTGATGATAATGGTGATGTTTATTAAGATCGCCAAAAGATAAATAAGCTTTATTTTGTAACTTATAGAAAGTCTTCAGTGAGGATAAGTACTCTCCAAATAATTTTCTTTGTGCACCATCTTTAAAATTATATTCGGAATAATGCAGTTGCTTTTCTAACTGATTTAGCTCATGTTTAAGGTAATCACTCCACTTAATTATCCTTTCTGTTGAACAAATGTTACCATTGTCACTTGCAATCAACCAAAACAATAGACTTCTGTTCAATTCATCAATAATACTAAAATCTTGATAATCTAGAGAAAATGTATCCAATGATGAGCAAGTCGATTCTATGAATATGAGAAAATCATTCAATTGTGCTTTCGTATCTTTATATTTTATATCTTTCGAGTTTTTAAACCTTGAGTCAGAGAGAATAGCAATATCGTCATCAACTCCAATTTCGTGGATGAAATTATTACCACTACTTTCTATATCGAAGGCCAGCAATTGTCTGAGATTCTCTATGTCAGTTTTTAAATTGCCTTCCTCGAATTTTTCACTTAGGTTTAATTCAAAAGACGTAAATTCATTGAGCTTACGCCAATTAGAAGGAATAATAATTAACGAATTTAATTCAATCTTATAAACAAATTTTTGTTTGCACTGATTGTCAGACACTTCTTTTTTATTTTCATTTAATGACGCGATTTTCTGTTCTGGTTCTGAATCTCTGTGAGATAAGTGGAGAACATTTTCAGCTAGTAGTGCGTCAACGCGTGCTATAATATTGTTATTTTTTTCATCGTCAATCGATGCGCGCTTTAACTGTTGCTGCTGCTTATTCCTTTGCTTTCTAGTATACATAGACTTGTTTTTATTTCCAGAAAAAGTACTAGTTTGTGGTAAAGAATCATAATTAATTTTATCTTCTTGGTAATTGCTTCGTTTCAACGAAGTAGCCTTTACTTTCTCACTTGGTTCCACTGTAGTTGTAGTCATGGTCATCATTGTCTCCTCGGCATTGCTTTTCGCAACAAAAATGTCAAGCTCTGAGTTACTTAAATTCCAAATATCTTGCGGATCAACAATTGGCAATTTCAGGACAGAAAGGTGCTCGTCTCCTATACTGGATATTAATTTACGAAAGTTTTCAAGTTCATTTTCCGAAATAATGGTTATGGAAATTCCACGGGAACCATACCGTCCAGCTCTTCCTATTCTGTGCAAATACGTTGCACTGTCTACTGGAATATCGAAATTAATGACCAGATTAACGTTTTCAGCATCAATACCTCTTGCTGTCAGATCGGTTGTCAACATTATTCGACACTCATAATTCTTCAGCATTGCAATGTGGTTTAGTCGTCTATTCATGTCCTGATTTCCCACTATATATATTGCAGGAAATCCCATGGAAGTAATTTTATTGCAAACAGATTGGGCGCTAAAATAATAAATAACAAACCAAAATAAAATATCGTGAAAGTATTTTTTATTTAACGCAAGCATGGTTTTCTCGTTTTTTCATGATTGTGTTCCTTACTTAAAATATCCGTTTCTGTAAGGGTGAAAGAAAATCAATGCAGGTTTGTGGAAGACAGTACAAAAAAGAGCAGAAAACGTCCTAGTACTAAAACGGAACCGAATTTATACTATCCCTTAGTATTTGGTAGCCAGACGTACTAAGAAGGTAAGGCGTCTCTTAATATTGTCTAATTACGCATGATGTTATAACTCTTGTAATACACCAATAAATATATTAGGACATTCAGAAAAAATTCTTTAAATAGGAGAGTTTTTGAAGTCAAACATAAAAAATGGAACTTTTAGGTGAAATAGTGAACCGACTGTAAAGCATGATATTTACACAAGGTTTTAGCTTGTGCAGATTCTTATGCTACGTACGATGTTTTTGTTTTCGTCTTCATGAAAAAACTTATAAGCAATACTTTTGTTACGTATGAACATAAAATGAAACATAACTGATAATTACCGTGTTTGATAATTTGAAAACGCCAGACATTGTTTAAATGGAATCGTGTTTAAGATCTTCGCCAATTCTTCGATCTTAATATGTACCTGCAGAATCAAAAGGTTGTACTTTATTGTATTGTTTATGTTAGTTTACTTATTTATAAAGCAAAACTATTGTACTTGGTTCAAAATTTTGTTTTATTATATTTGAAATTTTAATTTTTGTACGTATATCACTTGAAAAAGCACGCAAAAATACAAATAAACTTATAGTCATTATCAACTGGAAATATCTCGTAAACCGTAAGAGGTATGCAAAACTAAATGTAACTTGTTATGCTGAGTACCCGTGCAATTAATTAAAATATGTCATTCCATATACATACATTTGATTCGTATATACAGCTACGCATTAGCCCTTGATGTGTACAAAAATTTACCCTAAAATTTAGGGCTAAGTCGCTTATTCATAAAAAATGGTAAGAAACATTTTCATACTGATAAAAAACTGTTGTTAATAGAATAATACCTGCTTCATTACATTTGGATGGTATGGAACAATAGTAACAAACTGTCTTAATCCAGCAAGTATAGGTCCATCATTATCTGGGGATGTTAAGATTGGAGAGCGCATATAATAAGCTAAAAGAATTTCTAAATCATCTGGATACGTAGCACTAGACGATATAACTTGTTTGTTGGTTGCTGATTTGGAAAAAATGTAACTGAAATATGAGATACATTTGGTTATATACTGCCTTTATAATGGGAAATGTGATAACTAGTCATATTTGAATACACTAACTTAATATCCTTCTGAAAACTCATTTCCATTAATTTATCTGCTTCATCAAGGACAAAGAGTTTAACATTATTAACTTTCAAGCAACCAATGTTAATCAAATGCTTTATTCTTCCAGGAGCACCAACAACTATTTGGCATCCATTAAGTTTCTGTTTGTCTCCATTTATTGCGACGCCCCCTATGAAATATTCTACTTTCAAACCTAAAACATAAACTCATTCTTAAAAATTATTCTAGTCTGGAATTTTTACTGGGAAGATTGCATATCATTTTTTCAAAATAAAGTTGATTAATGTGACATTTTTTTCAATTTTCTAGGCCCCTAACTTCTTTTGATTGCAACTCGCGCAAAACATCTCTGAATTTTTTGACAAAAAGCATCTAAAAGCTTGAAGGCTTCCGAATTCAATGATACAATCACTTTTATCCTAAAAAAGTTTTTTCAATAGTTACAGGGCAAAACATCCCCAAAAACAGGGGGTTTCGGCCTCATTTTTCAAGCGTCGACTTTCATCAGTTCCCAGAATGCGGTTGACGTTAGAAAAATCTGAAAAAATGCACAGATATTTTTTAAATATTATTAAATGCAATACATTTATCAAAATTCTGACATATTTAATAATTTACTTTTTATAAGGATGTATTACGAGGTAGAATTATAGGGAAATGTTTTAGAGAGATGTACGGGGGATGAAACAGGTGGTGTGAGTGTGGATGACAGGATAAGGTGGATATTGGATGGAAGTGGACAAGGGGCAAGCTGGATGATGAGACTGGAAGAAATGAGACAAAGTAAGGGGTATACAGTAGGGAAAGGCAAATCGCGCACTCCTATACAAGGACAGTAAATTAAATAAAACTTTTAAATCATGGTAAAGGAAATGGTAAGAGGAAACGGAAGCCCAGGAAACTCAATAGTCAGCAAATCTAGAGAGTAATTTTCTGAAGACAAAGCGATAGCATATAAGTTAATATTAGTAAAATATTATTGTTTAGGTAGTAAGTATTATTAAGTTAGTATAAGTGGTTTTGTAACGTACTGTAAAGGGTGCGGAGGCCCTCAAACCCGTAAAAGGGAGAGAATAAATACATACATTCAAGGATTTATTTACAAATACTTTTCCTGAGAACGAATGAAGTACCCTCTTAATGACTATAGTAACTTCAAAAGAAAGACGAATTCGCTACTATTGCCATCGAAAGGGTACTTTTTTCTACCACTTGTCCTGCTGGGCTGGCTCACACGTCGGCACTAGATAAAGTTAAAAGCATTCAAAATGTTATTTCTTGCGTAACAGTGATTTTATCATAAATTTAATTACTGCATTGCACTCGCATCACAAAACTACGCATTTGGAGCTCTTAAACGGCTTCCTATCTTCAATCGATCTCAAGATGAAGTATGTGTGAATAGATCCCCGTAATAATTCAGAGATTTTTTTGAACGAGTTGCAATCAACAGAAGTAAGGGGCCTCTACTTTTGGCCCCGACTTTAGTTAACAATCGTGCGATGCACTAATTACGTACTACATGCGAGTCACACCGTGCGTGCGGTTCTACATAAATTTTCGGCTACACTAAAAGTGATGAAACCATAAGTGCATGCAGAATAGTGATCCAAAAAATGTGAAGCTTCGAATTGTCATAATTTTTATGCACCAATGCATTCCTATAACGAAAGTAATACAACATGGTTTTCTTTTAGAATTCAAATTAATATTTAGCAGTGACCCAGGGCTTCTTCATTACTAATTTAACATGGGAAAAAGACATTTTAATTCAATTTATATTTTTAAAACCTTTATCAATAGCGGACGCTGACGTCCATAAGCTGTATTTTGACATGTTGAAGATGATTTTCCAAAAAAGTACACTTACAAAAACAAATATCGTAATGAAAGTTAAGCTGCTTGTGTTCTTTTCCATCGGTTGTTTTTTTTTAGGAAATTTAAAGCAATTACAACCATCATAAGAAGAAGAGCGATATCTATACCTAGCACCGATAAATAGTTTCGGAAAAGGTTAGCTTGCTCTTATTTGGAAAACCTTGGAAAGAAGTGCTTGGCTTCTCATTTAAAATTCCTGAACTTTGGCAGCTTTGCACTACCTCTAAATGTCAATAAAAAAATCTAAAATTAACTATGCTATTTTATTTTGTACATAAGAATGCACTGGTGCATAAACATTCAAAAAATTCAAAACCTGATATTTTGTGGACCACCTTAATGCACATTGTGTAGCACTGAACCATCATGCAGTGTCGCATACGTATAGATACTGTGCGACGCAAATAAAGATTTTGTTACAGACACAGTTATCGAAATCCCGAAATTTTGATCTATTCAGTCCCATGATAAATTCAAACTTCTAAAATATTATGTAAGGATATTATCTGTGTATTTTTTAAGAATAAGATAGTTAATTTATAGATTTTTGCTTAAAATAGAGACAAAATAATGTGATTGTTGAAAGAGAGTTCATGTCCGTACTAAATAATAAAATTATGTAGAGAGAAATCGTACAGCTCAGAATAAGCAAAAATGATTAAAAGCCTTTTTTGTATTTTTGAGATATTCAATTATGTTATTTCCAGCACCTCTCATCGCACTGCATGGTTTTAATCATTAAATGAGGCTGTCATGTTACGTACTCTTGCGGCATCACCTTTTTTTCAAAACAAATTAATTGCGTTATAATAATTGTTGAATTTAGATTGTCGGTGAAAAATGAAAGGGAGAACCGAGGAGAGAAAGAAAAAAGAAACGAGGAGATAAACGCAGACGATTAACGTATACTTATGGAATGTTTAAACAGCCTGACGTATGAACTACAGAATACAGCGACACTGTAGTACGCTCTGGATGTGCTCGAATTGAAATGTTCCTAGTGATTCACCTAGTGAAATATAGAATACTTAATTACGTCTGAGAAAACAGTTGTTCACATTGGTTTATCGATTTTCAAGACCAGCTGACTTCACCAGCTATGTTTACGTCGTTCTAAAATGGCAAATGTAAACAGCAACCAGAGTGAGCAGCTTCTTGATACTAATAGTGTTTGTGCATATGGTGAATGCAAACTACCAATTACGTCTGACAAAGGGTGTGTTAAATGTATAGGGGTGTACTTCTTGTTATCATACAGAATGTGCTGCCAAAATCAAATGTAACTCTGAGGGCCGCTTTCAAGGCTGTTGTGGATCCAGATCTAACTCTCTTGCTAATGAAGAAAGGGACAATGAAATCGTAGTTAGCACCAACGCACCCAAATCCATGTTTAAATCGTGTCTCGGTTGACAATTTATCCACCAAAATTGACAATGTTTCATCCAACGTATCACATATGGATATTCGATTGACGGAACTTGAGGAGAAAGTCATGGCGCATGGGAGATCTGTGAAGAAAAGAATAAATGATATTGCTCATAAGGTAAACAGCAACCCCAACCCAACTCCAGAATGCTCATCCCAACATTCAAATGATGTGGAATCCTCTATTAGGAAGATTAACCAGCGCAACTCACGTAAGAAAAACACCCTAATTTTTAACAAGCCAGAATCCGAGGTTGAAGGAGATGTTTCTCCAGAAAGCAAGGATATTATTCAAGTCACTGACTTTCTTAAATCAATTGTACCAACACTTTCGATATCTACTAACACTATACGTGTCTTCCGCATTAAACATATGTCATATGCGTTATTGCGACCGATCAAGGTCAGATTTGCCGCTGATGCAATAGCCCTGGATGTAATTCGCTCATACCTCATGCTAAAGAAAACGAAGTCTGTTCTGGAGGATGTAAAGAATTACCGGGTCTCCAGTGACCATACAATCTCGTAGCAACTCAATTTCAAGGAACAAAAGAGAATATTAGAAGAACGCCCAGCTAGAGGAGATAAAGGTCTTCGAATAACATAAAGAAACGATATTCCTGTCATAGTTTCCATAAGGACATCTCCAGTTACGACAACTTAACGTCGTCCAGGTTTGCAGTTGGTTTATATTACCAAAATGTTAGGGGTTTAAATAGTAAGTTGTCTATTTTAACTACCTCTGCTGATGTTTTGGATTATAATATATTAACTTTCACCGAAACATGGTTAAACTCATCTGTTCATGATGCGGAACTTCTTGATCCAGAATTCTAAATTTTCAATATTCAAACCCGTTTAAAAAAAACGAACTGTCGCGAACGGAGAAACCGTCGATTTAATTCGACAAGTAGTAATTCCAATTATTATCAGCAAGAAATCAAAACATTTAATTACACTATCCTATGGAAGCACATCCAAACGCTTCATTGCTCCCAATACCTGACATTAAATTTAAAGAAAATGAGGAAAGTACACAAATAAATATTAAAGATAAAAAATGAATTCAGGAAGAAAATAAAAATATAGATAAGAAACTGAAATTCGGATGTACCATTAATTTAAAAAGTACAAGAGATCTTACTAAAAGCATTTCAAAAGTTGAAGACAGCAGCATTCTCCTAGTAACTGTTGATCCTAAACCAACCCCAAGAATCCCGAACCGCCCAAAATCCAGTAATAAATGCTACGCAGGATATTCCTATCCTAATAAGCATCTCAACAAGCAACAAATGCCAACTCCTAGAGAGCATACCCACCCAAGGCACTAGCGTTGAGGCAAGCACACAAGACTCATTAAAATTAATTAAACCTGGAATCAGAAAAAAGGATAACAAAAATGACTCGAGAAAATTTTTCATAATACTAAATACGAGAATTTGTACAGAAATTGCGACAGCAACCTTTGGCAAAATAAAAAGACTACTAATTCGGGAAATAATAAGAAATCTCAAAAAGCAAACGAGATGACCGAAATAAAAGATAGGAACGAATGGATCAATTACAAAAATAAGGCGATTATATCAAATAATGTTTCGGATGAATTAGGGAAAATCAACGTGTGCCTCGCTATTCTCCTGCCCGCTAGGTACTCCTGGCTCATAATCGCGTGTCGAATCACTTCCTGGACGAGGATCTCTCGTCCACCCACGACGCCGACGGCCCTCATTAGAGCTTAAAGCCACCGCCTGGACTTGCCGGCCCATCCTTTTGTCAACTAGACTACGAATCATTGTAAGTGGCAATAAATGCTATTATTTTACTCGGACTCTTTTATTCTGTTTGGGCTGATTCTCAGCATCCTAATCCCAGTTCCTTTCTCGGCAGGCAATCCCTTCATACGTTATATTTTTTAATCTAGATTATAAAAGGGTTTTTATTTCAAAAAATAACGTCTTACCAAATTAATTTTTGTGAACATATCCATGAAAAACGCGGGGTTTCGAGCATGTTGACCGGATAGAATGTTGCGTTTTACGAGCTGGGGGAAAACAGGGAGGAACCCTGTGAAAACGAGTTGATTGGGATGCATAGAAGAGCATCAAAAGAGACGGACCTTTAAATGCGTATCAATTGCATTTTTTCGAAATAGAATTAAATCGCATTGAGTGGCATTAAATCTGTTCGATACATGTCCCTGTTACGAGCTTTGTTACCTACATTTTCCCCAAATCGGAAAAAGGCTTCGTCTAACTCGCTTAACATGACTCTAAAATCTACGTATTTTGAACATATGATATAGCATAATGTACTTTTTTATATGCAATATACGTAAAGATGAATGTTTGTTTTGTTTGTAATGTGGGCGGGGGGCGCTTGAGGTCCGACCCCTGGCGCTCAAGCTGTGAAGTCTATTGTGCCACACCCGTGTTCATTCTCAAGGCAGTACTCCGAATCCGGCCATCTTCGCCGAGTGTTTTTGTATCTCGGTGGGTTTCGTTGTTACAACGTTCTGAGAATATACTTCTCAGGTGCCAGACGTACCTATCGCACAGTAAATGAGGTCCTACTTTATAAAGTAGCCCCCACCCACTCTGCCATTCGGCAGCCTCCCTAGCATGCTAGGCTGGACGGAGCGATCCCTCTAAGATCATTAGTTAGATGCACAGATTCGAAGCACTGTCCTGGTGTGTTATGTAAGTTTATGTGTGTTCATTACTCGAAACTGGCCAGCGACCTTCAAGCAAGAGTCCCCCGCCCCCTCAAGCGTAAAGAGATTGCTGACTCATTTTCGAGTCATCTCAAAATCGGCTTCGACCCCCGAGGTTAGGCTTTCGAAGCCCTGGTAAGAGTACATAGAAAAATTTCCATCAGTACTGGCTCAGGGATCGAACCCTAGACCTCCTGCATGAAAGTCTGATGCGCTATCGTCTGAGCCACCGAGGCTTCTTTCTGTCCATTTATCTACGCTTTGAAACTGTATTTTGCTATTGCTTTCTATATTTTTTCTGAAGGTTTGGAGTGTTTCTAATTCGCGACCAATAAAAAAAAAACGCTGGAGTTGGCACCAGCTCAGGAATCGAACCCCAGTCCTCCTGCACGGAAGCTTGACGCGCTATCATCTGAGCCACCGATGCTCTTTACGCACAGATGATAGATAAGAGCTAAAATTATTAAAAAGATTTCGAAAATCACAAAAAAATAGGTGACTGTCCGCGAAGAAAGGGACCTAACGCCCGAAAAATCGGTTCTTTGTTTTTTACACCAATCTGGAGTTTTCAAGATGCTCTTTCACTTGCAAAAATCAGAAATTTTCACATCAATGAATTACTTTGTTATTTATTCATAAACATTGGCATGATAAGCGCACTCGGAGACGGAACGAGAGACGTAGTAGTACGTAGAGGGGATGATTTTTGTGGACGCATCCCCAATACTCAAATACCTGTTTGTGGACTCGACTACGATTGCCCATCATGTAAAATTCAGCTCCCGAGAATTAGGTCCCTTTCTTCGCGGAGAGTATGATACAATTTTTAATTTATATTTTAGTTAGAAAAGAATTTAGTCCTTAAAATTAACTAAATGACCATTAAAAAGGCTTTACGACAATTCATGTATTTTAAAAATTGAGGAGAGTTTTACCTTTTATCTCCCTTCCAATTGACGATATAACTTCTGCGATCTGAACAGCAATTTCCCTTGTAGGTGCTAAGATCAAGGATTGGACACACGATAATTCAACGTTTATCATTTCTAATGCTATTATAGCAAAAACTGCTGTTTTTCCAGTTCCCGATTTTGCACGTAATATTATATCTATAAAAAAACATACATTAAAATTATTTTTATTTTGAACATCTGTAATTACATGTGAGGCTATACTGACTCTAGATGGGTTCGTGTTAGTGAGGAGCTTACACATTAGGGTAGAAAGAATTTGGGCCTTTTCGAAATAGCGAGATGAGCCCCTATGGATATGTTGTGGAGGTCCCTCCCGATTCCAAAACGCCTTAATAGACCACTCTACAACCTCATATACAGTCTGTGCATTGTGTTTCAAAATTTTAAATGTCGGTCAAATTGAGGTGACAAATCCGTTGTTGTTGTTGTGCCGTACAATCAATTTCAAAGTGAAATATGTTCTGTATGAAGTATATGTGGACGATAGAACCTTCTAAGACCTTCGTCAACCTGTGTCACTTCCTTTATGCATATCTCCACTGCCTGATTGTGACAAGGCATTTGCATGTAATCTTTAATTTTCCGGATTGGCAGTTTGTGTTTTCTTTTCAGGAAACGCAGGGTTATCAATATTTTGAATAACAGACTCTAGCACTTGTTTATACATGTGTTCGAAATAACGCAGCCTTACTGTAAACTGCCAGGCAGCTGCAGACAGAGACTACATTTCCACCAGCACACCGTCATTGACCTCAATGAAATTCACAAAGAAAATCTTGAGCCTTTAAAGAAAATTTATAAATCTAGCAATGGAGAGGTGTATTCGAGCTAGAATGTTGGAAGGGCAGCTCAATCCAGTTTTAGAACCCAAATCTGATTTCAAACCACTTTAATTGTGTCTTTACTTCAAGTGGATGAGATGGTGCGGATTGTGTTTGATGTAGAGCGACCTGCACGTGGTGAGTGCTAGGTATAGTATTAACAGAAGTAAAAAAAATACTAGCATACTAATCTGCAGTATCTCTGTTGCATATAATTTTGCGCAGTGGAGTTCTGTCGAAGATATGGGTGCGCAGTAGGTTTTCATGGAAATCAGAGCTAATACGCAAAAGAGTTCTACGGTTCTCAGGTCTTTCACGGCATCTCTCGCCTTTTATACAGCACTTTTATGGCATCTTATACCCCTAAAGAATATTAACCTATCAATCAAAAGAAGAAACACATTAATGCATCCTCACCATCGTCACCACCATGAAGATTTACATTGTTCAACTTGTTATTATAATATAATGAATATACCTACACGTTTGGAATTTAAAAATAAAGTTCACTAGAAACATGATTCTATATAATTTTTTTGATCTTGTGCCACCATTTTTGTTTCGTACGCCGTGTCATTTTCTTCAGTCATCTATTACATCCTAGAATTAAAATGTTTTAACATCTAAGGATACGTAGTTCATCATTGTACCATATAATCAGAATCAGGGTTCTAGTGAACTTTTTTCTTTAATTCCAGACATGTAGGTACATTCACTGCATTATATTAGGAATTGGTTGAAGAATGTAAATAGTCACGACTAATATTGGTATCATCGTTGATGCAAGATTCACATTGCCGCAACTTAATATCAAAACAATTATTGTTTTTTCGGAAATAATAGAAAACTGATTAAATATCGTCAGACAATAATATATGCCTATACAAAAATTACTTTTCATTTTGAGAATGTACCATGTTTATGCATTTTCGTTGGATTAGTTTTATGATAATTAACTCGAACTTTATTCTGGAACTCTACAAATTGTACTCTTCTGCGCAGCTCTGATTATCGTAAAACTCTCTTGTGTATCCTTATTTACGATAGAACTCTACTACGCAGTAGTAAGTACGACATGAATCTGCCGCGAATAACTAAGTGCAATATAACTACTGCGCAACAGTATGTGCTACATAACTGCACTGCGCATCCTCATCTACGATAGCACTCTAATGCGCATCATTAGGTGCGATATAGCTATACTGCACATCGATCTCTACTATAGCACTATACTGCACAGCATGGTGTGCGATATAATTCTACTATGCTTTCTTACGTAACAAATAACATTATTGAATTCTTTTCATTTTATTGAAACTCTTTAGACATGCCTTCAAAATTTTTCTTTGGTACGTACGTATAAAGTATGTATGTAGATTAGGGTGGCCCTTATTTTTTACTTTTCGAATTTCTCTGCTCCCCCCCCCCCCCCTTAGTTTTGTTTGAATGCCCAAAAAAAAATCTCAAAATTTGAGCAAAATCGGTTAATATTTATGGGCCGCGCAAAGACCATGAAGTTTTCCATTGATTTAACATGGGAAAAAGTCAGCTTTTTGTAAATCTAATATTTAAACGCGATAATATATTACAAATAATTCCGTGTTTTAGTATATTGTTCAGAATTTTCCAGATAATATGAATCAATCATACATTTTGAGGTTGAGTAATTTTAAGCCACTATTATGGGTCCCCAAAAAGAAAACCCCATAAGTGACAAATGTCAATTTTACGTAATGTTGCGGTTCATTGAGGCTTTTTAAAAGTTTTTTTCACATAAATAATCATTGATCAGTAATTTAAGAATATTCAGTCATTTGTTAAATAATATTCAATTGTTTAAACAATTTTAATTTTTTTTTTTAATGTAAGAGTATTCTCAAAAAGCAAAGTAAAACATGAAAATATGTCAATCTTTCGAAAAACAGCAAAAAAAATGTGAACAAAAAAATTGTTTAAGAAATTTTGATTTGTTTAAACATATACGTGTATTCATAATAAACAAATTAGTACTTGAAAATATTAAAATTTGTTGAAAATTTAGTGAGAAAATCTTTCTTCTGCTTTTTTTTAGGTACAATAAATTCTCGAAGAAATACGTATTATTTAAATAATTGAAAAATTATCTAAACAAATTATTTTATTGTTATTATTGATTAAATAACTCATAATGTCTAGAAAATACGTTCATTTCGCGAGTAAGCTGAAAAAAACAATATTTAAACAAATTTAAATTGTTTAAACAATTGAATATTAGTGAACAAATGACTGGGTATTCTTAAATTACTAAAAATCGATTATTTATGTAAAAAACCTTTTAAAAAGCGTCAATAAACCGCAATATTACGTAAAATGCACATTTTTCACTTGTGGGGTTTTCTTTGGGGACCCGTAAGAGTGGCTTAAAATTATTCAACCTCGAAATTTATGATTGCTTATTATTCTCTGACAAATTCTGAACAATATACTAAAAGACAGAATCATTCGTAACACATTATCAGGTTTAAATATTAGATTTACAAAAAGCTGATATTTTCCCATGTTAAATCTATGGGAAATTTCATGGTCTTTGCGCGACCCCTAAATATTCGCCGATTTTGCTCAAATTTTGAGATTTTTTTGGGGGCTTTCGAACAAAACTGGGGAGGTGAGAGTAGAGAACATTTTGAGCCAAACAAAGCGCGATATGAAAAAAGTCAAGAGAAGAAAAACGTTGCTTCCTGAAAGCCTTTCAAGATTATCATAACTTTTCAAACTTTCTTGAAGAACAGAAAATTTAAATTCTGATCGCACCAAAAAATATCAAAAATCAAAAATTGGATTTGGTGATCAAACTATGCAAGATACGAAAAAAGATGAATCAATAAAAATTGTGCACCTAAAAAAATCTACTTTATTATTGATCAATTTTTTATAGGTGTTATGTCCTAAGTTATTAAGCAAAACATAAATGTTATTCGTAACCCATCAATTTAATCAACTAATTCCCTCTATTTTCTTCCCTATATCCTCGTTTGTCAGAATAATTTATTCTTGTGGGATGAGGATGCCAATGATAATTCTTTGACGCTATTATGTTATACAATTATTTATTAACAATTTTGAAGTGGAATTAAGTTGGAAAATACAAGTGAAAACATAAATTATACAAGAGATGTTTGGAGATACAATAGCCACAGATTTTTACAAGAATCTTTACTCACTTTCTCGAGTTGTAGTAAAGCTGAGAGGAATCCTCTCAGGAATTAGTTCCGTACACAGTAAATCAGTAATCCCAAGGTAATAACTTGTCACACACACTGTCCCGATATTTCTTAAAGTTACAGTCTTTCGAACATACAATAGAATACAATACAATACAATATTTTGTTTCCAATCGTAGGAATTTACCGAAGGCATGTTTTAAGCGTAGATGTGACCGTCGTATAGAAGACCGGGGTAAAAACTAACTTGAGTCCTGGAGTTTTCTAATGCTTATATATGACTCGTATATAATTTTGGATGCTGCTTTTCCCAAATGGTCCGTCAAAATGTATTCGGTGATTGCTTTTGTCGTCCACCTTAACCAGGGGATTTGGTAATGAGCTTGAGGAGTCGTCTAGGTTTTATTGGGCGGCTGCCGAGGAGTTGCTTCGTCAAACCGTACTCGGTAATTACCCTTGCATTGGTTCTTGACCTTGAGCACGGGATTTGATAATGAGTTCTCCAGCCAGGTTTTCCCAAGTCGTCAAAGTAATAAAATAGGCCGTTACGTCTCGTAACACCTCCCCTCGCAGATCGAGGATAGTCAGAAAGAATGTTGGCTATTCTCGATATTTTGGCAAAACTAATAGTTGAATTTATGTGCCGTAACAACAAATTATAGAAAATTGTTAATTTGACGATTTTTTTCAACCTAATTAACATTTAATATGTATATTTAATCTCTCCCTTTTACGGGTTTGAGGGCCTCCGCTCCCTGTACATATCTTTACATTTCATCCTTAGTCTAACTTATTCGCTGCTTATATTCTAAATCTTCGCCTTACATGATAACAGTCATATTAATACTATTATTCTTAACTTTCTACAAATCTAAGTATGAGCGACCTTCCAGGGCTTCCGTTTTCTCTTACCATCAATTGCATTTTCAACGATTTAAAATTTACCATTTTTCTAGTGACTTTCCTTCACAGAGGATTACCCGTTTGGCTCTGCCCTGTTCCCTTACTTTCTCTTATTTCTTCCAGCTTTTTCATCCACATCACTCCCTGTCCATTACCATCCAAGATCCATCTCACACACTCATCCACACTCAACTGTCCATCTTCCTCTCCTGTACACCTCTCTAACACATGTGCCCATGACTCCACCTCGTATCCACATACTCTGCACAAATTATCCTCTTCATCCATCCAATATCTACAAGATCTCACTCCTTCCCCCATTCTAAACCGTACCACCCTATTCCATTTGTCTTCCTTTTTCATCTTTTGCAAATATTCTGGTTCCGTCAACCCTTTGACCATCATATACCATCTATTGTACTTCGAATCCATAATCTTTCTCCATCTCTCTTCTCCTTGTCTTACTAATAGCTCTAATTCTATGTGCTGCCAATCCAGAACCCCTTCCTGCATATCACAAACATTCCTCATTTTTGTCCTTTCTTCCTCCCATTTCGAGTTTCCCAAATTTCCTCTCGTCTCCTTGTTCCGAACTTCGTCCAAGCATACTTGTGCTATCCTGCTCCCCTCCCCCCTTTTCAGTTTCTCTTCAAACCTCCAGGCTCTCTTAATTTGTCTAGTTACCATTTTTTCCCTTCCTAGTTCTTCCCTTATCATGTATCCTGGACAACTCCAACTGACCCCCATTACCCATCTCAGAAATCTCTCATGTATGCTTTCCACTTTCCTATGTTCCTTCCATCCCCAAACCTCCACTCCATAACACAACACCGCCCAAACCAACGCATCAAACAACCAAACCCTCATTCTCCAATCGTCCTTGAACCTTCTCTTTCCTATACCCCATACTTGGCCCATTACTTTACTCGCACTTTCGATTCTTTTCCTCACCTGCAAATCGTTTCCCCCTCCTGACTCAAACCAAAAACCTAGGTAACAGAACTCCTCCACAATTTCCACTGTTTGTCCGATCATCTTCCAAACGTAACCTATTTTGGTCTTTTTATTTCTGAAGCACATCACCTTGGTCTTCCCTACGTTCACCGTCAGTTCTTTTGTTCCCACGTATTCTTCGAAAATTCTTATCATTAGGTTCATCCCCTTCTCATCGTCTGCTATTAGAACTACGTCGTCCGCGTATGCTAGGGAGTATAGTTTGCTATTACCCAGGATCGTCCCCCCTTTCCCTTTCTCCTTTAGCTTCTCCTCTAGGTCTGCCAGCAGCAAATTAAAAAGTAGTGGACTCAACGGGCACCCTTGCCTTAGACCTCTTCCTGTCCAGAAAACCTCCCCTTTTTCCCCGCGTATCTTCACCCTAATCCTGGTTTCAGTAAAAATTTCCTTTATCCTCTCCACCAGCCCTTCTTCTATTCCCCTCTCTTTCATTGCCTGCCATAGCACTTTTCTATTCACTGAGTCAAAAGCTGCTTTGAAATCTACAAACAAAGCGACTAATTTCCCTCTTTTTCTCCCTAAGTTTCTGTTAACCAAGTAGTTGAGTACGTAAATGTTGTCTATTGTCCCCATCCCTTTTCTAAATCCCGTCTGGTTGTGTGGGATACTTTGCTTCTCTTCTATCTGATTCTCTAACCTTTTTCTTAGAATTTCTGTGTATATTTTATAGCCCCCTTGCATGAGAGTGATCCCTCTGTACTCTGCTACCTTCTTACCCTCCCCTTTCTTAACAAGCGGTACTACCAGCCCTGTCATCCACTCCTCCGGCCACCCTTCTCCTTTCCAGACCTTGTTGCATATCCTCCACATCACTTCCCTAATCCCTTCTCCTCCATACTTTATCGCTTCGTTCTCCATACCATCCTCTCCTGTGGCCTTGTTTCTTTTCAGTCTATCTATCGCCTCATTTACTTCTTCTCTTGTTATTTCGTTCGCTTCCTCCGTTTCTCCCTGGACTGTCTTTCTATTTTCCCCTTTGATCTTATTTTGTTCTCCCCCTAACAGACCCTTAAAATAATCCGTCCATTCCTCCATTTCTATTTCTTCATTCACGCCCTTCCTTCCTCCTCTTTCCCTGTTTATCACATCCCAGACCCTACCTTCTTTGATTGCTTTTTCTACTTCTTCCTTGTATTTCTCCTTTCCCCTTTGCTTTTTCCCTTCCAGCATCTTCTCATGTTCTCTTTTTCTCCTGTTGTACTCCGCCTTCTCTATTTCTCCTTTCCTCCACTTTTTTACAGACTCTTTCATTCTCTCCTTACTCTCCCTGCATTCCTCGTCCCACCATCCTCTCTTTCCCTCTTCTCTTCCTTCTTTTGTACCTATCTCATTCTTCACCTTCTCAATCGACCCTTTCAACCTTTTAATTAACGAGTCTACCCCCTCCTCCTTTTCATATCTAATATTCTCCTTTTCCATCTTCTGTTCAAACACTTTTAATTTATCTACCCCCCAGACTCCCATTTTCGTGTCCCTTTCCCCCCCTCTTTCCTTTCTCCCTCTGCCACGCTTATGGACGCCACCTTTCAGTGTAGCTATTACTGGGAAGTGTTCTGACCCTATCTCATTCCCTACATTCATACTGCATATCATATTACTCATTCTTTCTTCTGCCAAGATGTAGTCTATGATTGTTTCTCCCTTACCTATAAATGTAATCTCTCCTTTCTCATCTCCTTTCATGTTGCCATTACATATAAACCATCCGGTTTCTCCTATTATGTCTAGTAACTTCCTCCCCTCCCGGTCTATCTCCCTATGTTTGGAGCTCCTCATATATGCCTCCTTTTCTTCATCCCAAATCCCTCCCCCCTTGCTCGCCAGTCCAGGCATTTAAGTCACCTCCTATCAAAACCAATTCTTCCTTCTTTTCCTCCATCCACCTCCTTATTACTCTCCAACCTTCCTCTTCCCCTCTTCTTCTATATACACAAACCACCGCTATTTTGACTTTCCCTATTATAATCCTTCTTACCATTGTTCCCTCCTTTTCTTCTCTGTCCTGCTCTATTTTACCTTTTACTGCCCATTCTTTTCTCACCCCTGATACCATGCCGCCCATTCCTCTACCTTTAACGTGTTCCTTCCTTGCCTCTTGCATTGTCCACACATACCCTTTAGGTAACAACCTTTTCATCCCCTTCCAATCCTTCTCATCCGCCCAGGTTTCACTCATCATAATCACGTCCCACTTTTCTAACTCCCGCCAGAAACCTTCATTCTTGTTCTTCAAGCCTGACACATTCCAGAAAGCTATTTTCACTTTTTTCTCCTCCCTTCCCTCCTCTATCCTCCTTACTTTTCTTCCGCCTTGCTTTTTGGAAACCCCCCTGTTTGCTCTCTAGCCTCTTTTGAATCTTCCTTTCTTCTATCTTTCTCAATCCTTTTTCCCTTTTTCCTTATTTCTTCTACTTCCTCGTCCCAGACCCACTCCGCCCCATTTATCCATAGTCTGTCTCGCCCTATCCATACCATGCATCCCTTTTTCCTCTCTATCCATGCTCTCTGTTCTATTTGCCATCTCCTTTTCCTCTCCCTCCAAGTCAAATCCTCTTCAATTCTCTCCCTTCTTCCTTTCAATAATTTTTTGTTCTCCATAATTTTCTTTTTCTCCTCCTCACTCCCTACTTTTACTACAAACATTCCTTCTTTTCCTTCCTTCGTCATTCCTAATCTCTTAACTCCTTCTACCCTTACCCGAATTCCAATATCTCTCAGCAGATTTTTGATTTCAATTTCCCCTGTTTCACTCTCTATTTTCAATCCCTTGACTACTATGTTATTTTTTCTCTTCGCCCTTTCTTCCCCTTCCAATCTTCTTTCGATCTCACTCAGTCTCTTCTTCATTCTTTCATTGTCATTTTGCACGTTATCACTCCCTTCTACTTTTTCCGCACTTTCTGTTCCCTTCCCCATATGCTCATTCCTAACTTCTAATTTGCTTACCCGTTCTTCCAGTTGTTTTATCTCCCTATTTGTCTGTTCGTCAATCTCTCTCTGTCTATTCTCTATGGCCTCTAGTTTACCCCATACCTTGTCTTTCTCCTCTTTCCAGAGTTTATCCCACTCTTCCCACTTTTCTCTTACTTTTCTCACTTCCCCCCTAACTTCTTTCCCCTGCCTATTCATATCTTCCAGACTCTTCCTTGTTTCCTCTCTAAACCCTTTTATGAGGGCCGCTAGCTTCTCAAACATCCCCCCATCCCCCCAATCTCTGTCTGGTGTTTTTCGTTTACTTTTCATTTTCTTGTTATCCTTGTCCCTTTCCGGATCATCTTCCCCTTCCTCTCTCTTCCTTTTATCTTCCCCTTCACTGCTAGTCACGTTCCCCTTTTTGTGCCATTCATCCAGACTCCTATTCGAGCCCGCTCTACCTAGCCTGTTGAGGCGCTGTAGGTTTGATGGTCTCCCGCGTTTCTGGCTCGTGCCTGAACCCCTTCTCTCCCTGGTCGGTGTCTCGAACGTCTCGTCATCGCTACTGTCAAATTCTCCCTTCTCCCCACTAACCACGCTCAAAACCTCGTCCGCTCTTGCTTCTTCCTCTCCCTGCCCTCTGGCGCCCGTTTGCGGGCTTCTTACCGTCGGCATCCCAGTATCCAACCTTACCCACTGTTCCACGACGCTACCCTCTCTTCACCTGCCTACCTCTTGCCCCCCTTCCCGACAACCACCTTCTATACCTAACCTCAAAACAAAATTTGCACGTTTCAACTTTCCTTTCTCACAACTTATTTCCACCCTTTGCACACTTGCCTTCACTCACCCTTCTTCCTTTACCCCTGCTCTCCGCAGTCACTGCCCTTTCTGCACCCACACACGCTGATTCCCTTCACCAAAGCCAAAAAACGCAACACTTGACACAAAAGAGTTCTCTCACGATCGGTACCGAAAACGGAAGCCTAATTAACATTTAATAAACAATTAATTTAGAAAAATGCCCTTTTTTACAATTTTGAATGAAGGTATTTTTCAATGTTACAAAGTTATTAATGTTGAACAAAACGCTGGTTTTACAATTTTTCTATATTAAATAACATTTTAATAACATAAAGTAATTAATTTCGGTTGAAACTCTGATTTAAAAATTGCCAAAATTACATAGTTATTAATTTTAAGTAGGACGTTGATTTTACAATTTTCATATGTTAATAACATTTTCAAAATTTAAACAAATAATTTTCCGTAAACGATGATTTCACAATTTTCATGTTAATAACATTTTCAAAATTCATAACAATTAAGTTTCAGTAAATGATGATCTTACAATATTCATATGTTAATAACATTTTCAAAATTAATAACAATTACGATTCAGTAAACGATGATTTCACGATTTTCATATGTTAATAACATTTTCAAAATTAATAACAATTAAGTTTCAGTAAATGATGATTTTAAAATTTTCATATGTTAATAACATTTTCCAAATTAATAACAATTAAGTTTCAGTAAAAGATGATTTTATAATTTCATATATTAATAACAGTTTCAAAATTAATAGCAATTAAGATTCAGTAAACGATGATTTCACAATTTTCATATGTTAATAACATTTTCAAAATTAATAACAATTAAGTTTCAGTAAATGATGATTTTACAATATTCATATGTTAATAACATTTTCAAAAGTAATAACAATTAAGTTTCAGTAAATGATGATTTTACAAATCTTTGTATGAAAGAACATTTTTGATATTAGAAGATTATTAATTTCAAGTAAAAACGGTAATTTTACAAATTTGAACAAGATTATGCAGAGCTATACCCTCCCCTCGGAGATCGAGGATGGGCCGCATGCGTCCATCATCGATACAATTATGAAGAAATTGGGGAAAAATGGAAAATTATTTAATATTCTATGGGTTTCCCATTAAATATTTGGCTAACATATATATGAGAAAAATGTGTATGACTTTTATATGAATCATATCATAATTGATGTTAATACTGTCTGTGAAGTATTTAGATTGCATATTTCTTCAAATATATAAATAAAATATCTCGAGTCTTATTAAAATTTACATGGCATTTACATCAATGATCGTAGTATTATCGATTTTTACTCATAAGTGAAAATGATTGATTTCCATGAGCGAAGAGAGAGAGAGAGAAAGAGAGAGAAAATTGTCTTTTCAATCTCAACTGCCATATAATTGAGACCGTAAAGGGTTAATCATCTTTTCAAAATACCGGTACATTTTGATTTTCGATATGTATACTATTGTCATGTTCGCGAGAAATTGAAAAAAAAGGAGAAAAAGAAATATTCTTACTGACAAAGATAACATTTATATGTTATATTTTATAATAATTGACATAAAAACAGAGTAAAAAGAAATAAAAATCTCATTTCTTTCCCTTTTTTTATCTTTATAATTTAATGTCTATTGAAATTGAAGCTATTGTTTATATTTTCTGGGTCTTATCCCCAAAATCCACAAGTTTATATTCCATAAATGGTTATTTATATATGAAGCAATTAACTTTGTCTGTATATATATATATAAAATAAAGTTAAACAACCACCGCAGGGTACCACTAAGAGCAACTGCCATCTAAAAAAAAAAAAAAAAGATGTCAATAGCCCCCAGTGGAACCGCGGTAAAATACACCTATGGCCACGTCTCACATCCGTGAGATGGGTGGTCACAGGGCACGACGAAATCACAACGACAGGCCGGCGAAACCCTCGTGTGTCTTGAGGACACGAAGCGACCCAAGGATGACAGCTTTCTGCATCCATCTCGCAAGTGCCTTGGCATATTTTTGGCACGCGGGTATGGCTTTGAGGTTACGAACCAGTGATAGTTTAGCACCTCCGAGAGCACCTATCACAAGGACAATTACTCGTACCGAATATTTTGGGTACAGTCGTTGCAGCTCTCTTTTAAGGTCTTGATACCTCTCCTCTTTTTCTTTCTCCTTTGCAGTGATATTGTATTCGGACGGAGCCGAGAATTCGATCACGAATATAGTTCGTTTCTCGAAGTCTTGGAGAACAATGTCAGGCCTCGAGTGCGCAACGGAGACTGCTGCCCGAAAATCATAGTTCCAGAAAATCTGGCACTTCTCGTTTCGGACAATTGACTCTATATCCCTTGGAGCGTTCGGCAGGGCAGGGTCGCGACCAACACCATAAGAGCGACAAAGGTGGTAATAAAGTACTCTTAGGGCCGCGTTATGTCTATAGATATACGTTGTTCCTGCGTGGGTTGGACACCCCGATAGTATGTGTTCTAGGTACTCAGCGTGTGCATGACACGCTCTGCACCTATCACTGGGAACTTCTTGACATAAAATGCGGTGACGGTATGCTAAGGTGGAGATGACACCGTCCTGGCATGCGAAAATAAAGCCCTCTGTACCTGAATTGAGCCCTGATGATTTGAGGAAAGCAAAAGTTTGCTCCTTCGACAAGGACTGTTTTTCTACATTTCTGTGAAAGTTTCCGTGCATATGCTTGTCGAGTAGCTCTTTGTGAAATTTTCCAACCTCTGCTTTCTTCACTTCGGCTTTTAGACGTGAAGCATCTAGATGGAGTAATGCACTTTCCTCACTTCTGATATTAAAATTCAGGCCAAGGGTCTCGGCAGCTTGCTCCGCGGCTTTGTAAAGGAACGCTCCTTCGCCAATCATCTCGTGGTTTCTGACCATCTTTAGGAGAGGATCTCTGCCATTTGCAACGATGTAAGCTGTACTCAAAATAATTCGGTTATGAAGACACTGGAGATTCAGAAGTCCGCGTCCGCCTTGACGGCGTGAAATGTATAATCGCGGAACTGACGAATTGATATGCAAGCTTTTACGCATATGCATGATCTTACGCGTGGTGACATCAAGGGCCTTAAGCTCGTTCTTCGTCCATTGAACCACCCCAAACGAGTAGAGTAGGACCGGGACGGCAAGCATGTTAGTCGCAGATACCTTGTTCAACGCCGACAGATTGGAAGACCAAATCTGTCGAAGAAGATGCTTGTATCTGCTTCGGAGAGACTCCTTCACTGATGTTACGTCCTGAATGCGGCTTTGAGGCACGCCCAGGTATGTATAGGTCTCTCCAGTGTTAAGATGTCTAATAACACTTATATCCACAAGCTCAGGGTCCTTGGGAACGCCAGTAATCTTTCCTTTCTTCAAATGAATTTTGGCACACTTGTCCAAACCAAAGTCCATCCCAATCTCTCCTGTGTAGTTCTTGACGATATTTATAGCAGTTTGAAGTTTGCTTTTACCAGCGGCATAGATCTTCAGGTCATCCATATAAAATACATGAGTGACCTTATGCTCACGCTGATTAGTGTCGCCACAGAGGTATCCAGGAGAATTTCGTAGTGCGAGAGATAGAGGCAGAAGTGTGATGCAAAAAAGTAAAGGGCTCATACTATCCCCTTGAAAGACGCCCCTCTGGAAGGTGACCTTGTTCGTCGTCACTCGATGATTCCTAGATGAGATTGTAAATCTAGTTTTCCAAAGAGGCATCAATCTCTCTATGCATCTCACTATGTGTGGATGTACCTTCAAGCTTTCCAACAGAGAGATGATAAGTCTATGAGAGGTTGAATCGAAAGCTTTCCGGTAGTCAATCCAGGCCATTGAAAGGACGCGCTGATGGACTGTAGCGTCTTTACAAACACACCTGTCAATCAGCAGGTTCTCTCGACAGCCTGCTACACCTTTTTTCGAGCCTCGTTGTTCGTACATCTCTCGCCATACAGGCTCAATTCGTCGAACAATCCTGTTGTTTAGGACAGCTGTAAAGATCTTATACAGTGTGTTCAAACAAGTTATTGGCCTGTAATTCTCCGGTTTGGACAAGTTGCCTTTTTTCGGTAGGAGTATAGTACGTCCTAACACCAGCCACTGCGGAATGGGCGTCTCCGACTTTAAATATGAGGTGAATATGCGGGCCAAATGTTGGTGGATAGAAGTAAACTTCTTCCACCAAAAGTTCTTGATACAATCTGGTCCAGCACCGGAAAAGTTCTTCGTGCCTCTAAGTGCTTTTTTCACCTCTTCGGCAGTGACTGATGGGCACTCCTCCTCAGATTTTATGAGGCTGTCGCAAAACTCCTTGAAGCGGATGATATTGTCAGTATCTTCTTTCAACTCTAGTGTTTTCGGGATCTTGTACACCTCTCTCCAAAAAGTCTCTACCTCCTTGGGCTTGGGTGGATTTTTTACAAAAACAGGGGGATCACTGAAGAGGCGTGATGGGTCAGCAAGAAACTGTTGATTCTCCCTGATCCATCTCTCCCTCTTCTGTATCCTCCTCCTTGCGTCAGATAACAGCCTTATTTTGTCAACAATATGCTGCTTGATTGTCAGCAGCTTTGACTTGTTCAGTGTGTGATTCAAGGTCCTTAGTTCTTGGGCGAACTTTCGAACCCTTTCCGTGAACGGTTTACCAGATGTTATGTAGTCAATCACACATTGAACACGGGACGCATTCTGTCTTGCCCATCCAATTTTCTTGTTCAGTTGATGCAAGCGTCTT